>JAZGTH010000012.1:7177500-7345000 GCA_036877525.1 Chromobotia macracanthus | reverse complement strand
GGATTGCATAGAAAAAGACGACCGAAGAAACAGCCACGTTCCGGAGCAGTTTGCCGGACTCCTCCACGGCTCCTCTCCTGCCTGTGAATCCCCAGACAATCCCTACCAGCTTTACGGCAAAGTCAGGAAGTTCAGCGTTCCTGAACCCCCTATCCGGCACGGGAATCTGCTTCAAGCACCCGAATACCCTCCCCCCTTCCCTCGCACAGGCAGCGAGGCATCTGCGCTTAAAACCCAGAGGGAACCCAAACCACAGATAGTCTATAGGACGGTTTTTCACACACGGGTCAACCAGGCCCCAGTTACACCCAACAAACAGGGTGACCCGTCCAGGGTGCATCTGAGGAACGGGGAGGCCCGGACCAGCAGCACAGGCCACTCAAGCCCAACAAGCAACGCTACAAGCTACGAAGAAAGAGCCTGCACTCTAGGGAGGATGCGCTCCATCCCCAAAAACGTCTTGGATCTTCAGCTATCCAGAAATTTCTCAAAATCAGACTCTAACCTGGTAGCCGTGTCTCCTATTGAGGAGGAACAGTGGAACTCCAGAGGGCAGAACAGTCCCAGTAAAAACAGCCCCAATAGACTGGAAAGAACCCCCTCCTTTACAGCGGAGTGGGAGGAGGTAATACCGTTTTAATTACCAGCTAATTGCGGAATCATCACTTAATTAATTCACTTTGCTTGACGGTGATGTAGCAAAGCTGACAAGCTTGAGCGGTTTTCTTTTAGTGTGTGGCATGTGTTTTCAATGCAAGGGGCAAAATCCTGATAATTTACTAGATGAACTGAACTTCATTCAGTGATGTTGTCATGATAGCTAAATGATTTTTAAGATGTTTCTTTAAATATTAAGAATGCGTAATGATAGACCCACGACACGTTCTGATTTGTATTGATGGTGCTCTGTTTATCACTAGAGCAGCTTTTATCCAGGGTAATGTAGCATTAACAAGTCAAGCACTCGGTCAATTAATAGAGGCAATACCTTTAAAAATAAATACAATATAATTATGCGAATATTAACTTATAACCGTAAATCCCACAATTGCATGTCTGGGTTATTTTTTTGTTTCAGAACTTTATTTTCCATAAAGATAAAAAGAAACATTGTTTTTATGACAATTAAGATTATGTCCCATGCAATTCTCATCATTGTAAGCATACAGACATTTAACTTTCAGTTTTACTTACAGTGGAAAATGTACAGAAATTGGGGAAGTTATTTCCCCAGTTTAAAGAATTTATTTAAAGAAGTTGTTTAAAGAATTTATAGAGAGATAATTGATTGTGTTCCTCAGCTGAACTAGCCTCAATTTATAGCCTCAGCTGCCGTAAATTCTTCTCAAGAGCCAAATCTCTTTCAGGTCTGTGCTCGTTTTCAGATAAAGCTGGTGTTTAAGAGACCTTTTCACTTTTATACGACGACTAAAAGAGATTCCACAGTCCATAAATTTAATGCGCCACAGCATTTTCCTCCCCAGCTGTCAGGCCTTCAGAGGAGAACATATATTAGAAATAACTGATCAAAGCAGAGAGTGGAGAGTTGTGCATCCGCTCATCTGAGGCTTCTGAGTGGAGCGCTCTGTATAGTAAAACTCTGTGTCTCCGCTGGGAGACACTGAGGGCTGTTCTTTGAAGGCAGGTGTTTGGCTCTACGGATGTGAACCGCCACTTTCTGGGCCCCTAACATCACTGTCATCTTAATGAGGAGACGTTCATCACGCAAGAAACCTGCTGCACTCTCTTTCTCTCCAAACTGACATAACAGAACTGATCTTGATAAATTGCCGTCCTCAAATTCCCATTTCTCTTCCAGCTTTGAGCCGACAATTAGACAGTTTTTGGAGAATAATTACTGACATTTAAGAGAAACTGGAAATAGGGTTGTGGGGGAAAAATGATATGAGAGGTCTGTTGGGGAATGCCACATTTTTTAAAAAGTATTTTAAAAAAAAGGATGAGTCTGGTGTTACGCAAACACATGCAATCGCTCCTGAAGGCTCTTCTAAAGGCTGGGCAACTTAGTTATGCCTCGTAAGAGACCTTGTTTTAAACACTTTCTAAGGCAGTGTTGCATATTTATAGATAAGACAATCCCAGAATGCATTGCAATGAACTGAAAATAATGTTGATTATACTGAATCTCTACTTAATACTTAATAAAAAGTTTTTAAATAAAAAATAATTATCTGAGCCCAGATATTTGTGGTCTGTATATTTATGCTTATTAGAGAATTGCGTTCTGCCACAACTCTTTTTGAAATCAGTTGTGAAATATCATGTTTCTTTGTGTGAAAAACAAATGTAGAGCGTTCCAAATCCCTCACAACCATTCCAGCCTATGTAAGCAGAAGGCACTGAGGCACCTTGCTAAGTTTTGCAAACAGCTAATCTTTCTCTCGCTCTTTCTCTTCACAGATTGACAAGATCATGAGCTCCATAGGTGCTGGGATTGGTACAGAGTTGAAGGAGGTTACAGAGGTTGAGTCAGGTATGTGTATGTCTGCATATTGCCAGTTTCCACACTATACTTAACGGATATCCATAACTACAAAGGCCCATTGCATGATTTGAATGTCAGCTAGCTTCTGTGAAGTATGCAGCACTGTGAGACAGGACGGTTTCCTTTAATTATGGCAAAAGACCCGTTCATAGGAGACAGGAAGCTTTTGAGATGTAACTATAGATACTGTGCCATCTCCTCTCTGTGTCCCTGAGTGCTTCCTGTAGTCATAATGAGAGCAGAGGGACAGGAAGTGATGGACAGTTCAGACCGCTAAGCACTGATCTTAGAACAATTTTGTTGCTCAAAGTGAACTTGATAGAAAGGAACATCTCACTGACTGGAGATCAGTTACCTGAGACACTTAGGATTTATAGCAAAAATCTCCAGAGCCAATAAAAGGAAATCATCCTCTTCTCTTTTCATTACTTTTATTTTCCTCTCACCTCCTCCCCTCTCCTTTTGTCTTTTCTCACTCTCCTTTTCTCTAGCCATTTGTCTTTTGTCATATTTCCTCCTCTTTATGCCTCTCTTGGGCACTTTTTTCCACTTTCACCTTTCCCTTGTTCCTGACTTGCTTCTCCTCTTGTCCCTGTCCTTGCCTCCTCTCTTATAAATTGTTCTCTTATCTCTTCTCCTTTTCTTTAGCCTCTCATGCCCTCCATTCCTCTCCTCCTGACTCCTTTCCTGTATCCTTTGCTCTTATCTCCTTACCTCTCTGTTTTCTCTGCCTCCTCTTTCTTTGCTGCTTCTCCTCTTCTTTAGCCTCTCGTCTCTTCACGTCTCTTTGTCCTGCCTTTTCTCCTCTCCATTAGCCCTTCCGCTCACCTCCTCACCTCTCTTTTTCTCTGCTTCCTCTCATCTCCTTTAGCCTTTCCTTTCCTTATCTCACTATTTCCTCTACCTCCTCTACTGTCTTCTCCTTTAGCCTCTTCTTTTGTCTCCTCACCTTTTCCTCTCTGCAGTGGTCCCTTGCTTAGCTGTTCACAGCCCATTCCTGTTGCCATTCCATCAGTGCTCACAGACACCCACATACTGAGAAAGCCTGTGTCGATGTGTGTTAAGGAGCAACAACAGTTTCGGCACTCAGACAAAGAGGCTGGGGTTGATCTGATGGCTATTATCGGCAGTGTGAGGTACAGCTAGTGGAAAGAAGGGAGGGAGAGAGAGAAAGAGAGAGGACACAGAGGCATACAAATGAGTGTGGGAGTGCTAGAGAAAGAGAATTCTACCAAGCAAGCTGCACACTGTTGTTCCTCTCCTGTCTCTCTCTCTCTCACACACACATGCTCGCTCACTCTCGCACACACGCCTGCGCTCACACACGTTGAGAAACAGGTTGAGCAGCGCAGTGGCAGCGGTTAGCGACCGCGCATCTCTCTCTCTCCTTGATTGTGGATGTAATTTGGAGCTTTTTAGAATGTCGACCCCCACAGCCAGCGCACTTCTCCACCAGCACGGACCCTAACGCTCGCTCTCAAGAGAGGACGCCCTCTCCTTTCATCCTTCTCCTCCTTTCTCTCTTTCTCAACTGTTTTCCAAGCGTCAGTTTTTTGCTTTTCCCCTCCTGCAGTCAGTTATCTACCTCTCTCTCGTTCTTCGTCTCGCCCCCGTCTCTCGTCGAGAATGGCGGGTTCATTTGACAGTCACTTCGCGAGGAACATGATGTGGCAGTGCCAGCTCTCACAGCCGGACTGCCGCTGTTACCGAGTGGACGGCTACTCACTTCTTAAACGCCTCCCTCTGCACCCTCTCATAGGTCCCCGCTGCCCCGTCCAATCTGTGGGACAGTGGCTGGACAACATCGGCCTGGTGCAATACGAAAACCACCTGCTGTCCAATGGCTTCGACAATGTTCAGTTCATGGTGAGTGCCTCCTTTACACTTTCCTCTCTGTGGCCAGTTTCCTAAGCCTGTCTTGACTTTAATTGTTTTTTGTTAGTTGTAGGTTTCCATAAATACTTAGTTTTAACTGTTCTGAGGAGACCTGTTTTGTTGTTATGTGATGTGCATGGTTTGTTGGTAAGGTGTGCAGTTGGTCTCCTGTTAACAATATTGTTGAAAAAAGCTTGGTTCTGTAAATGTCAGATTACCACACAGTTTAACATGATTATATCACCTAAGCTGTCTGTTTCGTCACTGCACTACATTATTAGCAGAAATGTGTTTGGGAAACTTGAAAAAGCAAAGAGATTTATTCAGTTAAGTTATTTCATTTTGGTTATGTTGCATAATATTTGATCTAAAACGTTCGGTTTAGACGGCTGTTCTGATTCTTGTTAAAATATATTTAAAGACACCTGTGGCTTATCAGTTGGAGAACTATATAATAGATAGATAAATATACATCATTTTTTAAGAATACCTATAGCTCTTGTTTAAACAGTGCTGCATGGGTGCTTATTGACACAACCTTGCATTCCAGCACGTGGTCAGCGTCACTCCTCTGACAATGCAGAAAACATGTCCACCGTGGGTGTGTTCAGATGCATGCATGCCTTTGGCTGGAGTGTTTGTGGGAGGATTCTGTCTTCAGCAAACAAGTCAGTAAGGGTTGTTTAGGTGTACCTATAGAGATTTAGAAGCGAATGGGGAGATACTGTTTTCAGAAAGAGTCAGTCAGTGCTGCCTGAACATTTATGATTACCAGTAAATGCTTTTGCAGAGACACTTCACACGTTGGATTGAAATCCATCTCTCAAGGTGGATTGATTCACTCAAAAGTAAATGTGGTTGGAGGATCAGGGCTCAGGGTTATTTTGCTTCATTTTTATTATTTTTTATATTTTTATCACTGTCCTACTTGTAAGACCTGTTTAGAACAACATGAAATACTACAGTATTCTGGATCACGTGGAGTGAAGCTGGTTTATGCAGTATTTATGCTAGCTTGTTGGTAATCAGTATAGACCAGCAACAAGACTTAGTATGTGAAGCTGATCAATTTTCTAAATAACAATGTGTGTTAGCATAGCTGATCAGGATAGTAAAACCATGGGCTGAAACTGCATTATCTGTAAGTTTATGTGGGTGTAACACTGATGATCAATGTATAACTAATACCGCAATTTTCATAATCAGTGTTGCTTGTTTTTACTGAACATGCTTAAAACAAGTTTCAAATGTGAGTATCAAAACTAGCAATGAACAAAATTAAATTAATTAAAATAAGAAAAAAAACTAATTGTCTGTAGGGTAAAACAAATAAATGGAATTCAAGTGTATTTTCCAGTAACAAGACTTTCACCTATACAATGATCTTGCACAAGTAAATGTATTGAGTTTTAGGAATGGTTAAGTATTTTTACAGAAAAACGAGAGAAAATGTATATGCAGGAAATGCATTTGTGCAGCTTTTTTGCAGTCCTATGCCAGCTTCAAGAACAATGTCTTTGGGTAAATGCAGTGATGTACTGTAAGCTCTCACTCATTTGCATTATGTGTGACTATGTGCTTTTAGACATTAAAGAGAAGATTCATTTGTTGCATGCTGTGGCTTTTCTAGATGAGAATTTGTTGCGATTACTCATCTTTGCAATTAATCCATCTTTGCAAAACGATCTGCTGCCTTTCAGATAGACACATCTGTCTCTACATCTGAATGACAGTGATCAGCTTCAGCATGCATTATGTGCGTTAGTGAGAATCATTTACTTAAACAGGTGTCTTTCATAGTTTAGCCACTGACAGCAAAGACTCATGGGAACTGTATTGCATTTACAGATAAAAGTGTATTGGACACCTGGATTGTGGGGCTAGAGCTAAAACATACACACTGAGATTGAATCAGATTGAATCATCTCAGATGTGTGAGTACTGAGACGTTTTTCAAGTGTTTAGTTGCTGATGCTGATTACCCTCCCCCAGCTCTGACCTGCATCCATTTCTTTGGTTGCCGAGGCAACAGCGTAGAGAACGGATAGAGTACAGGGTATTTTAGCTATAGAAATTTCAAAAATGTGTATTTTCCTTCCTTTCTGTTGTCATGGAAATGGATTGCTCGCTTTCCCTGCAGAGTATTCTTATCAGTTTTAATAGTGTTAAAAAAAACCTGAAGTCTGTGTTGATTTGTCAACACCCGCCAGAATGCCAGTATTGACAATTTAGCCTGTGAGCGACCCTACTTGAGAGCTGCGAAAATAAACCTCCATTTAGTAATGAAAAAACTTTGTAAAGATTCTTAAAGAAATGAACAAAAATCTTTGCAAGGCATTAGTGATATCATTTCGTGATCTCAACCCTTTGTTTTCCCAACTGTTTACACACACACAAGCCTTGAAAGTGGAGTGAGTATTGTCTGTGCCACTAGTGTCACCAAAGAGACATTTTGAAACTGTTTTCACAAAGACACTCCTAATGTCTCATTAATCTGCCAAACTGATAGTGCCGCCCCAAACCTACTCCATTGTTGATGTTGGGATGCTCAAACAAATAGAGCAATAGTTTAACAGAACCACAAAGACAGTGTTTACACCCTTTCAGTAAAAAGCAATAGTTCACTCAAAAATAAATACTCCGCCATTTTCTCACAAAAGGAGAATGTCTTCTTTTGTGACATTCACAAAAGGAGAAATCTGTCCCGGTCTCTTGTTTTTACATGTAATTGCAACGAATGAGGACTGAACAAAGAACACAAGAAACAGCATAAGAGTATCAGTAATTTTTTTGAAGTCACTCGAGAGCTTTGTGTAAGAAACAGCCATTACTTGCTGATAATCTTCACATGCTCTCTAGCTCTTCATGGCACAATCGTGAGAGAAGCAGCAATGTCTGATTCATCAACAGATCATTCTTTTTGATTCAGATCTGTTAATAAATCTGATTCGTAAAATGAGTGTGAATGATTGTTCATGAATCAGACTGATCTGGTTAATTTTTTAACTCAGTTGGTTCCCAAGTCAGAAGCTTGTACTGGCAGATTGTCAGCGAATAACAGCTTAAATTTCGGTCTGTCACATAAAGTTATCATGGTTTCAGAAGACTGGGAATATAGTACATGAGCCTACTTGAATAGGCTTCCTTTATATCTCTTGTTATGTTCTTGAATCCTTTTTAAAGCTTTTAAAACTTAATTTTTCATTCATCTTAATAACATGGAAATAACAAGTCAAGTCTTTGGAAAAAGGTCATGAGTAAATGATGACAGAATTTAAGCTATTCCTTTAAATATTTTTGTCCTGTCAGTGGTTTGTTACTCTGGAGGATTATGCTTGTAACATCTCCTCTGAATGATAATTGCATCTAGATAAACCACAAAGACACACAGTCTCTCTCTCTCTCTCTCTCTCTCTCTCTCTCTTTAGTCTCTGTAGGACTGAGTTTCTAAAAAACCCTCAGATACAATTAATATTAGATAGAGCTCTGCTGCTTCTCTCTGATGTGATACGGTTGTAAAGCTTCTCTTCTGAATTTAATGGCTTTTCTTTTTCTTCAAATACAGTTGATGTTTAAGAGAACTATATTAAACAGACTGCAGTGTGTAGTCAGTCGCTGAGTTTTCTCATTCATAAGATGAGGACGCATGTGCTGAGAAATGTTCCAACATCCAGTTGAAATCGATGCGTCATTTTGAAAGTGAAAATTTAAACAGTGCGCCCAGCTTGAGATATCTTCATTTCCTGAGAGTGTCTGCATGATCTCCCTCGCTTTAGGTCTTCTGGGAGTGAACAATATAGCAACATTGTGCTGGTCATTTATCTTGTTTTGAACTCACATTGTTTTTTTTCCTTTTATTCTTTCATTATTTTACCAATCAGAAATTTGTTCCAAATCTTCCATGATTAAAAGATGTTTGTGGGTATTCCCTGCTCTTTATCTCCTCTTGTTGACCTTTTACATTAAGTTTGGAGATATTACGATGGTTACCCATGTGACTGTGTGTTTTGAATTACTGACACTGTGTGATGAGAAGGAGGTGTGGCTTGTCACAGTTATGACAAATTGAGGTTGTGTGGCATCACTTCCTGTCATAAACACGTTAAGACATCAGATGTCTTAACAGAAACACACTTTTGGATTATTTAAGAATTAGCTACTAGACTGGTAAAAAGTATGCATGCAGTGTGTGCTGTGCTTATTATGCAAATGGTCTTTATGCACAGAATTCTTCATTGCCCTAGCAAAATATACCAAAATACCATAACAGAACATGCTGTTGTGAATACTATATCCCACAATGCAATGCACCTGCGTTAACATTCCATTTCCTCTGTGATAAATAAAAAAGGAAGTGTCAGCCTTGGTTTTTAAAATCGTTTTAACTCATTTAATCAGACTGGTAAGGGTTGTGACATTTTTACATAAACATGCATTAAAAATGCAAAAAAAAAGAGGTCACGTCACAACAATGTTATCATTATTATCATTTGAAAACTTACACCTGCAATCAGTCCAACCTCTACTGCTGTTACTCTGGTCTATGGCTGTATTGCTGTGAATGAAACAGATGTTGGTACTCAAAGTTCATTTCATCAGTCATACATTATGCCTAAATGAGATTGCCAAGGTTATCCAGCTCTATAGAGCAATACTGACATGGACTTCATTATCTATCTACACATTTTCTCTCCCTTTCCTTTATATTCCCATGCAAAATCTTAGGGTACTAATGTTTCCTGTCGAACAGATGTTTGTTAATCCCTTGAGGAAAAATAAGTTGTCTTTTACTAAACCAGTTAGATAGAAAGCATATAAATTGACCAGCTCTTGTTTTGCTTTAAATCTAATAATGTCTAAAAGTTTTTGTGCATTTCAGGGTTATTTAATATCAAAGCATCACATCTTAGTATGAAAAGTATTGTGGCTTTGAGAGAGGTCCTCACTAACTAATGTGTCTCTGTTTGTTGCTGATTGTGTTTGTGTTTTTAAATTTCTGGCTCTGTTGGAAAGGAAGTTGATTGGTCTGATTGGAGATATGGAAAGGTCATTAAAGGTGAAACTCAGCGTGAATATAGATTGTTTATTTGCACTGTGTGAGTGTGTGTGTCAGCTTGCATTTCCATTTAGTCATAGTATGATGTTTAAGGATACTGTTTGACTATACGTTTTGAGGAGCCCTAAATATTATATCATATGTTGTGCTTTATGTATGTATTTTTATATTATAACAAATATATTATATGTATATAAATGTATATATTATAAATGTATATTATAAATCATATAAATAATTTGGCTGTTTGATTTTGTGCTTCAGGGCAGTAATGTGGTGGAGGACCAGGACCTGCTGGAGATCGGGATTTTAAACTCCGCCCACAGACAGCGGCTCCTGCAGGCTATTCGTTTGCTGCCCAGGGTGAGTAGAGACATCGATTTTTCTGCTTAATATTGTTTTTCTGCAGAAACACCATATATATATATATATTATGACTTTGCAATGGGTTGCACATGCTTATGGTAGTTTAGGTAGATTAGGGCTTTCAATATAAAGGTGATGTAAAGATAATGTATGAGGTTGAGATGTTGGGGTAAGGCATGTGTGAAGGAGAATGTATGACTCTCATGGGAGTGTCAAGTAGCTATGTGTAAGGTGCTGATCATTGAAATTCTGTATGTGATACTTGAGTGTGCTTGTGGGCATGATGTGGATTACATTGCTAAGCAAGACTTTATGATATCCACATTTAGCACATACACACCACACACACACACACGTCTATATAAGCCCTTCCTCAAGAGCACTCATTATAAGACCCCCACTAGAGTAATCTAGAAATGTGTGTGTGTGTGTGTGTGTGTGTTTGCAGGGGGCTTGACATTGATCAATTTTTCCTGTGTCTTAAACAACCTTCTACTTCCTCTCCTTCATAATCTCTGAAAGGACATATGCACAGAACTGTGTGTGCAATGATAAGATAGGGACATGTATGTATGTTTACACACACAAAGATGCATCAAACAGATGTGAAGACTTATCTCAGCTTTGGGTACACAAGAATTTTGCACCTAAACTGTAGTTAATTTTTTGCTTGCGAATATCCAGTTTAAGTGCTTCAAAGTCAAAAAACTGTTTTAAAATGCTTAAAAGATTAGATGCCAAGCCAAATTTGGTGGTTCAGTAATTTTGTTTGTCTTCGATGGCACTGCTGATAACAAAATGTTAAAAAACAAAGTCAGGCAGTAATATCTGTTTTTGAAATTTTTTCCAGTTTTGTGAGGAGTACACATCAGACTGTCAATGGTTGAATGAACCATAAATTGCTGAATTACACCAGGGTTAAAGTAGTAATTACAAGTCTGTAGTAAATTTAAAAAAGTCTGTGGTAATTACAATTTGCTTTATATGAGAACAATAGAAGTCTGTGATGTATTCATATTTGGATCGCTAAGCAAAACGTGTGTGTGGGGTGAGGAGAATTTGTCATCCAACTCTGAAGCACAAAATCACATAAAGGAGTTTAAAAAGAGTTTGAATTTAAGATGACGTACAGGAAATGGTGTGTGTGGGAGAGAGATACTGTACGAGGTCTCACTGTGAAAAGAGAAAAACTTCAAACTGCAGTCAGCACTTTTCACTCTCTGCTTTAGCTTCTCCCTCCACATCTACAGTTACGCATTTGGCAGACAGTTTTTTCCAAAGCAACTTACAGTATTCATAGTATAAATATTTTTTATCAGTATCCTTGGAAATTGAACCCATGGTATTGGCATTGGAAATGGAGCTACAAAGGAACACAATTGCTCTGTTTCCTCTGACAGAAGAAATTATTTACAAAGTCTGTCCATGTGTATGAATATCTGCTTGGTTTTACCTCTATTGATTTCATAATAATAAAAATTCTCTCATTTATTTTGAACTTCCACCTATATTCTTGAAACTGTATCTCTGTTCATAACCCAAACTGTTTCCATTTCCTGTTTTGTTGCTGATATGGTTTATTTAACAGTTTGAATTGTCTGTGTTTAAGGTGCGACCCATTGGTTATGATGGAAATAACCCCACCTCAGTGGCTGAATGGCTGGAGTCTTTGGAGCTGGGAGATTACACCAAATCTTTCCTCATTAATGGCTACACCTCCATGGAGCTTGTCAAGAAGATCTGGGAGATCGAGCTCATCAATGTGAGTCCCTCAAGCAATATCTGTGTTCTTCACCTCTCGTCTGTTTTTATGTTGTGATTAAATCAAGTTCTAAAAATACCCATTTTCCACATTAGTTTGTCTTTTGCTCATGAATACAATGTCATGTACAGTATTCTCAAGGTCATAAAAACCTGGAAATATCATGGGATTATTACATTTAAAATGAATGAAATGCTAAAAAGTCATGTTTTTCTAGTTGTGTTCAGCTATAAAGTATTTAATCAGCAAGAAATTGCTAATTGTTGAGTGTATTCTCTCTAAAATGAACTTTATCTAATAATCAAAAAGTCATGCAAGGGCACCAAGAATATTTTGGACAGTTATGCATTAAATAACAATTTACTATGATAATCCAAATGGCATCTTCAAACAAATGGTATCAAGGTGGTGTTATTAACTGTGTGTCAATAGTTCTGTCATTTAATACCTACTGTTTTGCTTGTAAAAGTGTGTTTGTGCTGTCTTTTTAAATATAATTAAATATCACCTGGTTTGATATTTTGTTAGCTGATGCAGTGACCTTCCGACATTTCTAAATGGTTCACCCAAAATGAAAATACTGCCATCATTACTAAACTTAATGATGTTTCCAAAAACTAAGATTTTGCATAAGATCAGGGTTGTGCAGAATGTTAAGGGCTGACAGTCAATATTGACTTAAAAGGATGAACATGCAATGAAAGTGAATGGTGACTGAGGCTGTCAGTCACTAACATTCTGCCTTTTCCGTGAAGTCAGTCAGTCCATATGGGTTTAGAACAATATGTGGGTGCCTTGTTTTTCTTGTTCAATCATTTGAGGATGCACTGTCTCTTTAAGGGTGTTGTACAGTGTGAATACATAGGCACACACACTGAATACATACACACACTGGTGTCGTAGTCGTATATACGGTTTTGTTGGATTATCTGTTGGAATAAGCAGTCTTTTGAAGCAAGATTTAGAGGAGCTTTGAAATGACGAGAGCTGATTGTGAATGATTCTGATGTCCTATTGGTCGATTTGGGGTAATTGAGTTTCGGATGACTCTGGCTAAAGTGCATCTTTCTGATAAACATCCCCGTCTAATCCTGTCTCACTTAGACTGCAGTGGTTAAACAAGAAAAAGCAGGTGCAATGACACCATCTCTGGCCTGAAACTAAATGTTTCTCAAGATTATATAAGCAAAGTCCACGTTGTGAAATATTTTTGGATATTTCTGCAGCTCACATGTATCAAACTGGAATTCTGAAAGCTTGATTGATTTTTCTGTTTGGTAAATATGAAATGGCTTGTTTGATGACAGCGAGATCACGTGACATGTTGCTTTAACAAATTTTAATAAATGGCTGTCAGTACAGCCTCACGTATGCTAATTTCACTCCAATTTCAAGTGAGAGAGAAAGGGAAACAGAGAGCCGATTATATAATAATGTGGGATGTTATTTCTTCAGCTCTTGAAGAAAAAACACACCCACTCACTGTGGAAAGTAACAAGAATGCTGCAGTGAGAATGAACAGGTGGTTTGGCCACAAGAGGGAGCCAGAGTGAGGAAATTAGTTTCAGTGGGTTAATGTTATTATAACCATTAAGTTCACTAATGCCTGTTGTGACCATGAGACAGTAGTTTGTACTACCATGTTGACGTGTGTGTTTAAAATTGGCAACAGTGTCATTTCCCAGAGCTCAGTGTGTAATTCATTTACACAGCTTTATAAGCACTGACGGCTTGATGTGGGCATAACGTTTCCTTAACAACACCGCTGTGCATATAAGAAAGTCCTTTACGTACTTCATCTTATTGTTGTTGTCATGTGAACATTCCCGCAAATGGGAAAAATGAACAATCTGTCATCATTTACTTATGTGTTCTAAACCTCTGTGGCTTCTTTTTGCTCTGGAACACAGATAAAAATATCGTGAAGAATGTACTGGCTGCACTTTTCCATTTAATGAAAGAAAATGGCTTCATAATCGGTCGTGTGACATGCAATCATCAAAGACTTCAAACCTAATGCGTTCTGTTTAAAAGAAATAGAAGAGGGCAAGAGTTTCAGTGAATAGCTTAAATTTCAGGCTGTTCCTCACGCAAAGCTATTTTAAAGACTCAGTGTTGGTTTGTTGTTGTTTTGGAGCTTGATGGCCTTGGATCCCAATCACTTTTCATTATGTGAAATAGTGCCTGTAGAATTCCTGAACATTTCTCCTTTGTGTTTCACAGAAGAGGTGTATGGATTAACGTGAGGTTAGTGAGTTAGTGATGACAGAATAAGCATTTTTGAGTGAACTATTCCTTTAAAGTGGTTGAAATGTTGGAATGCTTACAGAAATAGCAGGTGGATCTGCACAGCAGGATCTTTACATTTTCAGTCCTGTATGTGCATGCACAGTAAAGCCCTTACAGAATGGCACATTCTGAACTTCCCCTAATGAGTTTTGCTTCAGACGGATCACAGAGTCTCTTTCACCCAAGTCACCAACCTGAAACACCAACCTGCTGTAAATGTGTGTGTGTGTGTCTGTTTATGTGTGGATGTAGTCCAGTATGAAATAAGGTGACAAATGGCATGGCACTAGCAGTTTGGGTACAAGGATAATTAAATGTGATAAAAAGACAGAGGGGATGAAAGAACGAAACAGAAAGAAACAGAACAGAAGGAGAGACGCTATAGAATCTGTCAGGTGCTCCAAATTATACTGGATTATAAGCGTGCAGGGCAACAGATGCTGGGACTACAGTGAGTGCTACAAGTGTGTTTACACACACAATCTTACACAGATTATACGTAATAACCTAAAAATGTGCAGGGTTCTGTACACACTTTAAACTAATCTTTAATGAGGTAAAAGTCTTATGATCAGCATACATAGGTTTGTGCATAAATACACCTTCCCAATGTTCTGATGGCTAATTCACTGAAAGTGTTGTGTGCATGTCTGTTACGCTTTTCAAAACCAGAAAAAATAAATCCAAATGATTTTTTACAAAATTCATTTATTTATCTCTCTTGTAAATGTGTTCAAATGTCTTTTATATCTGACAAACTACAATGGCCAAATGGTTCTTCCAGCTGGTCCTTTCTTTGCTGCTATAACAGCTTACATTTGTCTTGGAAGACTTTCCACTAGATGTTGGAACATAGCTGTCTTCTCAGTAACCATTTCTAAGCGAACCTCACTTTGTACACAGGCATGTTATATTTATCATGCAGCTGTGTTCTTTGCTTACTTCCTGTCTATTATATCTGTTTTCTGTTACCTTTGCAATCAGTTCATTGCAATCAAACATTCTTCAAGAGTAATTTATAGCAATGCAAGTCAAAACATTACTGTTGCTGTATACATCTGTACGTATATATATGTATATAAACATCTACACAGTTTGCAGCATTCTGAAGCAGAAGTTTGCTCCACAGGCTGCAATGCACCGTGTGTTCACTAGGTGGCTCTAGAACTCTTTTTGCCATTAAATTATTTAAATATGCAATTAAAGATTCAAATCTTTATTGGTTTAATGAAGAAAGATTTACATTGCCAATGTATTTCTGTTATGCACAGATGTAACAGAATTGTCTATATTTAGCTATTTTACAGGTTAGAATAACATATTTTTATTGTGTTTCTGTGTGAATTATGTGGGGCATAAATTGCAATTTTATTTTACATATCTCTATAACATATGTTAGAAATCTCAATATTTTTACACTTTTGGTTTCCATGACAAATTGGAAGAAAGAGACAGATGTTAGTTACATTCTCTGTATTAAGATTGAGATGAATGACATAATTAGGGCCATATTTTGATTGTAAACAGTCTTGACATACAGAATTTTGCCTCTCGGAGGACACAAGCTGTAATTCAGAGTGACGGGAAGCAAGCAGCCTCTTTAGACAAAACAAACTAATGGAAATCTGTCAGCGGTTTTGAGTCCTGTGTGTTTATTTGCATGTGTCATGCATGTCTTATGTGCAGTATTTTAGTGCCATTCCATGCGTGTAAGAGCCTGTATGGGTGTGCGTGTGTGTCCATTCTTAGGGTTACCAAAGGCATCCATGTGCTAACATTCAAAACAGGGCTGAACATGTCTGAATTCTCCAGAGCTGCTGTTTGCTCTCACACACGTTTATCTAGTTGAAGACTAGTTGATCTAATGAAGACATTCCATAGACTTATAATGTTTTTATACACACTATAAGCTGTAACCCTAAACCCAACCTAATCCTTACAATTACACTTTACTATATGGTTACAGTGTTTTTATTTAAATAAAAAGGTGTTTTAAGGTTTTGCTCGCTTTTGGGTGTAAATTAACCCAAACGCCTTAGTGCATTAGAACTGTGCTACAATATTATACAATATCTATTTTTATCGCTGTTCTAATTTTGATGTTACGATTGTATATAAATACATTTAAATAATGCTTATTGTTATGTGTCACACTGTGCAGCCGGCGTTGATATGTTGTTAGTTTGTTGTTGCCGGGGCCGTGTTGGTAGGCGGTCAGAAGTCATTTAACTCGTAATAATAGTTTAGCTCTTTATTTCTGTCAACTGTTACCCGGTTGCCATGACTGCTAGTGGTAGTTACCATAGAGACGGCTTGTGCGAAGTACAGATGATTCAAAACTGACGTGTTTGTACGTGTGTAAGTGTGTAAGGGCATGTATCCTTTAAGTGTGCGTGGTCCGATGTTTTCGACTACTTGTGAGTTTCCATGTCCTTTATATTGTGTTCCTGCTTTTATTACTTCCTGTCGCCTCTCCAAATGCACAGATTGCAAATTGTCTTTTCTTACTGTAGCAGATGGCTACTGCCTTCGTTAACACAGCAGGCTCATCACACACTCACACACACAAACGTTCATTCTCAATTTCTTTCTGCCTATCTCTGTTCTTACACTGCATCTGTATATTATACTTTACATCTTCATGATGATAGATGGTTTTCTTCATCACCAAAACACATTAAAGACCATGTTGTACAATACGTGTAATTGTTTGTACTGCACTGTGAATGTAAGGGTGTGTGGGTGTATAGGCCTGTGGGTTTGTGTTGAATAGACGCATATACCGACACACATTTTTGCCACATGACTATTGCGTCTTTTCCAGTGAGATTCAATATTCTCCAGTGCAGAACCTGCTGATGGGCATTAAGATCATGATCCAGTGGCCCCTCGCACCCCAGCAGCTCACATGAGAGCTACCAAAGCATCCTCATAAAAATAGATTTAGTAAGCATGACATTCATGAGGGAGGCTTGAATTTCAAACTGTAAAAATGTATTGATATTTGTTACACTGCTCTGTGGAACACTCCATTCTGATTGGTCACTTGTGGTATATTTCTGGATAATAAGCAGTAAACTGCTAAATTGACCGTTGCCCCAGGCAACCAGTTTTCAAGAATCAATATTTTATTTATATGATATTAATATTTGGTAAGTAGCTATGTACTGTAAATAAGCAGATTGACAGGGTCATATGTACATAATTTAATAATACACACGTGAAACAGATAATAAAATGGCCCTTTTTTCACATATTGGGTGGATGACTTGAGTCTTTCATTAAAACTATAGAATGCAAGACAGCAATTGTTCATTGTACAAAATTAAACAAGAATGTCCTTAAAATCAAACATTGAAATGTATTATGTTTTTAAAGGATAGGGACATGTCATGTAACTTGTCAATACTGCATCTGTATATTATGTCTAGTGTTATATTACTGTGTATTACTATGCTAGTGTTATGTCTATCTTTTACCAAATTATATGCACCAAAATATGGTTAAGCTTAACTGACAGCCTTTAACATTAATAGGAGGATTATTTTTCACATTTCAGTTCAAAAGTTTGGAACTGTTAATTTTTCTGTCCCCGCTATGCATGGTTATTCTGCAAGATTTGCATTTAATTATTTCCATTGAGTGTTAAATTTTCCCCACTGTTCGCAACCAAGTCGGAACAGACCTGAACCCGTGCTCAGGTGTGAAGTGGAAAATCAGCCAGTTGAAAATTCTGCATGCGTGGAAGAGTGCAGGAAAGAAGTTTCACTGCAGTTTGTGGAGAGCAGAGTGCTAGCACTGGTGCTGAGCAGGTTAAACAATGAAACTTGGATGGAGGGGAGTGAGTGAGCGGGTGAGAGAGAGAGAGGGAGAGGGAGGTACAGATCCTACAGAATGAGGTGGAGAAAGCAGAGAAGGAGTTAAGGGCGCGCAGCCTCCGCTCTCACACTAGCACTGTTTCACGTGCTGAGTAGACACTTGCACCGCGCCCCGAATGCAACAACTCCTCTGGATGGGAGCGGAGTATCCATAGTAACCAGAAGGAGAGCGCAAAAGAGGAGCTTGGAGCGGAAAGCGAGCAAATCAGACATAAAAATAGAGGAGGCTGACTTGTTCCGACACAGGCGGCTACTGCTGGAGAAAGATTGAGCGCTGGAGTACAGAACCACTGTGGTTTGTAGAGAGGAAGGAAAGGAGTTGATTGGTCCAAAAGAATCTCCATGCTTCTGATCTTGCTCAGCCACAGAACTGTACGTGTATGTGCGAGTATTTGTGACTCACTTTTCTGGGTTGAAACATCACGGCACCTTATAAAAGAGGCAGAGAGTTGAGAGAGCCTCACAGGCAGGTCAGGACCCTCGAAGGGACTCTCGGATGGTTAGGAACAGAAGATTCGATGCTTGGATCCTGAGCACTGAAACTCTGGGTAAGTCACTCACGCGAGAGGAAGAGCAAGGCAGATGGGGGATTATGGGGGATCGTGCTGCCTCTAGTTGTTTTTAAGATGAATGCACCGTTAAAGCTTTTGTTCTCTGCTTGCTGCAGTAGCAGCAACCGTTTTATGCTTATAGACCTGCTTTTTCTGTAAAACATTACCTCCAGCACACTCTGTTTTCCTGTTTCTTTCATATGTCAGCAAATGATTTGTCCATCACTGGCTCCTTCGCACAGCAGCAGCTTTATTTGGCGATTTTACACATGACATTCAATTACATGCTGTCTGTGTGATGTGCATGTGAGTGCATGCGCTGCTTTACGCAATAAGTGTGTGCAAGTTCAAGTCTGTATATGTGGGAAGCTGTCATGAAATGCTTTAGGAAAAAGACACGTTTTGTGCTATACTGTCTGAAACTATTTTAAACAGCTGTTTGTTGTATTATGCATAGGGATTTTATGACATGTTTATGAGACCTAATGGAACATTTTAAAAAGTAAAACAAAACCAAAAATAAAACTTTTACTACACATTATATATAATGTGTATATATATATATACACACACAAATAAACTATACAAGTGCGTTCCATTCCTGTTGTACGCATAGCCTTCTGTACCGTCTGAGGCCAAAGGTGAGGAATAACCTCACGGCTCGTGTAATCTGTAGATGGCATGGATCGCCGAGGACGATTACGCCTGAGGATTAAGAGTCAGGCAGATATCTCCATTAGATGCATTAGTTCTACAGTCAGTGGTGAAGGAGTCACAAAGGATCAGCGCGCAACAGTGGTGAGGCTGTATTGCATAATGATTGTGGGACCCACTCTGCTCTGGATCAACCCCGGTGCATTAGATGTAATCTCACAGTTATACCATCCACATGTGGATGGAACTTGAGGTGAACAAAAAAAGCAACCAATAAGCTTTAAAGCCTCTGAGGGTTGGCTGAAATTTTCTCTGAGATTTTCATTTGCCCTAACTTTGCCGGAGGCTAGATTTTTGGGATTCTTTTGGTAGGTCCAACAGAGGTGGGGTTCAAGGAAAAATGCAAAAGCTTTAGTTTTACACAATGGTACTGATTAGCATTAATGAGTTTGGTGGTACAGCACTACAGTGTGGACTAGTTTAACTGATTTAACACTTTACACTAGTTCCGACTGATGGTTAAATGTAAACCAAGTTACTCCACTGTGGACCAGTGCTGTGGATATTAATGCTGACAGCCCAGCTGAAATATACATGTTAGGCTGATCTGTGTATTAAACCAAAAATATTATTGGCTGTGTTTTTACGGTTTTATTGTTTTTAAATATGTTTTTATTGGCTGTGATTGTGTCACATCTCACAGCAGTTTTGCATAAGGTGCAGAAATTACTTGTCGCATTGTGGCTGGTTACGACATGGTGTTAGACGGACAGACAGGCTACAGCAGAGCTGTGTTCATATTCCATTAACAGCTGCTACTTAAACTGCAGGAAACATAACAGAGCTTACATTCTCTGCTGAAATTTGTGGGCACGCCTGTATACCACAGCATATATTTAATCTTTTGATCATTTATTTAGCAATGACCTCACAGTCTTGTCCAGTCACACAGCAAAACCTATTTTCCCACCTCACAACGCTCCAGAGATGTTGATTCTGTTGGATTATAAGGATCAGATCTGCAGTTTAGAAGGAATTGGTTCAAGAACATGCAGTCCTTCTTAATACAAAGTGCAAATTCCAAGTCAATTCCCAGAAACCTCCTCTCTTGACAAATTTTGGCTTGACATGTTTAATGTTAATAATTTTTTTAAAGTTGATTAAATCTTGATTTGTTCTGATGGATTCGAAATTAATATTTGATTACATCTCTGCATAAATGAACAAAGAATTTGAAGTCAACATACCAAAATATGCATGATGGAAACATGAAATTGGGATACACATTTCTGATCTTAATATTCACAATTCATCAGTGCACATTATTCCAATGAAACAAAAAATGAATAAAACTGCATTTATTTTTGGATGACATCACCAAGGCCACTTTAAGTTCAACCAACAGGCCAGTGATGTTTCAGAAGGGGAGTAGTTCTCCACAATTGACTGCAAGCTCTGGTATGGAATGGACAGTTTTTATGAACAAATCAATTTGCCGATGTGTAAAGTACCGATGTTTTTTTATAGTTAAATAACTTTTCACTCAAAAAGATTTTAAGCCATTTTCATGCTGTTAAATACATGTACATGTGTGTAATGTATTAAACAGTATGATTTACAATGAGTATGACTGATAATGCATTAAACATCTTTGGCTATGGTGTCATGCACAGATCAGATCCATCAGCACCGCTGCAAAAGCAGACCAGACATCATTTAGCGGAGGATAAATTTCCTTCTGTTGTGTTAGCAAATCCATTTACACCAGATTTACACATTACAGTATTATATCGCTATCTAATGGTATAACTTCTGCTCTCTGTTACAGTCACTGACATTTTAGAATCTAGAACCTGAATTTGTACAGTAGAGACCTACATAAAAGCAAGACCCATCATTCTGTATAGGGTGCAGGCGTCATGCGAGGACACTTCCGGGCCCTCTGCTGTTTTATCCTGTGGTGTTTTGAAGCTTGGATCCAATCAGTGGTCTGATGCTGTGCAGGATGTGACAGAGCTGCCGGTCTGATGCTGTTGATCTGCCTGCTGTTGGCCCGTATGTCGCTGTTGACAGTGGAGAGTGCAGATTAAAACTAGAGATTCTTTAACACACTACAAGCAAGCCGGTTTCTGAAGATCACTTTATGAGATTAATTTGGATAGGATTTGCTGTACTGTGCATGTACATGCTATACTGATGTCTCAAATTATGTTGGATTAAGGGCTCATGTTTTTTTTTTATTTTATGTAGGGAAATGGTCATCTGACCCTATTTAGGATGGGTCCCTTACTAGCCATCCATCAACTGACTTATTGATTAGTATGGTTGACATGGATAAATGAATAGAAAGATGGGTAGAGCGATAGATAGATGAAAGGAAAGACAGACAGACAGATATACTGTACTTATTCGGACAAATAGTGCTGCATTGCATGTTGTTTAAGCATTATGTTACTGAGACAGCACATTTGACGGCAGGTTAAAAATAGTCCAACTTTTACAAATCTCTCCCAAGACTTTGCATTCTGTTCTGTTCCGCTGCACTCTGTCTAGCTGTTTTAAATACAAGAACTTGTCTTATGTAAACGAATGCTTTATATCATGGATAGGGGAATCCAAAACCAGTCAAATTTTTCAGGGTTTCCTTAAGACAAACAGAAAAGATATTTTGGGGCATTTCTAGAGAGTAGTTCTGTACATCCATATTATTTATTATTCATACTGCACCAACGTTCTGTTTTTGAATAACCAATGCTTGATGTTTCAACATTCCACCATATCCACAGTTTCATTCTTGGTCTGACAAGTCTGTGGGTTACTGTGCAAGAACGAGTGGGTGTGTGTGTGAGAGCAAGAAGCAAGATGGAGAAAAATGAGGAAAAAAAAGTAATGACGTCTACCCTTGTCTTTGTATGCTGTTTGAGTTCTGATTAGTTTGATTTGTTTTAATTCCAGCATAGTGCAGTATTTTTGCCACTGCATTCTCTTCTTATTATTGGTAAAGCCAGAAATTGTAACATTGGCCTCTTCTCATTGGCTCATCATCTCCTCACTCACTATCAGACCTCACGCCATTGGTCGAATGCACTGCTGAACATGCTTTAGGTTGCTCCAGAGGCCTGCTGGGTTTTTACGCATAGCGCCAGCACTTACTCTATAGTTGCTAGGTAACTGGCAGGCTCTGGTTCCATTCCAGTTGTCCCTTGGTTGGGAGGTGCTGGTTATAAATGGATCTGGGATAGATAACGGTGAGTTGCCGTGATGATGCTGGCTTCAGGCTTGTTTGAATTGTACAACCTGTTAAGGTTGAGACTGGATTTGGCTCTAGAGTGGACCAGCTGTGACCAAACCCCAGACAGCATCATTGATCTCCACTGGACCAACTTCTCCTGTTTCTCCAGCAGTGTTGGCTGTCAGTGGCCAGAAAAGCATCAATACCAGCAGTGAGAAATGAACAAATAACCGTAGCTCAGAGCAAATCCATGAAGACTTGTAAAGCAGCCCTAGGACAGAGTAGATCAGGAAGATTTGTGGAGACATTACACATACGCATGCACACACATATACACTAGATCTTATTACATTCTGTGTGTGTGGGTTGTGTTGGATGGTAATCCTGGCAATAAAAACTGTGTTATGTCTGCGGTGATTGGCTCTTATTAATAAATTCTATCCACTGTAGCAAGGCAGACATGCGGTACGGTATAGTCTATTAGAAATGCTGCATTTTGCCAGAGATGGTTATCTTATGGGGCACAAAAAATATTAAGTGACTGAGTGATTGCTACAACAAGGTGGCATCAAGCAGAAACCCTAATGCCCGTGGCTACTGTTTTGTGGCTTAGATGTCAGTCAGTCAATCATGTGAGCTTTACCACCCATTAGCCAATCAGTGTGCTTTGAATATTGCCTAATCTGAGAAATAGTGTGAAAGTAGTCGTCTTGGTGGGGGTGGGTGAAACGAAGTGATGAGAGATCTCGGTTCTGATGGGTCAGATGTTTGTTGGGATGTTGTGTGGTCGAGTGAGGGATAGGTGTTGTGTATTAGATGAAGTGGGAGAATGACAAAGGGGCTTTGTGCTTCACAGATCATTAAAACCCAGTGCACGAATGCTGCTGTAAGCACAAACAGTACTGTATTCACATATTCTCTGTCAGACAGACCTCTGCGCCTCAGCTCCCTCAATTAGGAGGAACCGCTCATCCATACCGCAACTCATTCTGAGCTCGATTACTTATGGCTGCTGGTGCCTGGGGCATGAGATCATAGAGTTATTTGGCTGTGTAGTATCGCTCTGGCCTGACCTGACCTTTAAGTAGAGACAGTTTTTATAGAGACATTTTACATATGGAGGTTGAACCTTTCACTGGGAAGTCATAAAACAGCATTTGTAACCTATGTACTGAATGTCTGAGTGACACAGGACATTCAACAAAATTAAAATGCAGAGTGGGGCTTGAGTTTTAACTGTTAGAAACGGATTGGTTTGTGAAATGTGGAATAATTATAATGTTAACCAGCATTAAATTAGTATTGGCTTTATTTTAAGGTTTTAAGGTTGCATTACAATGTATACAGTATGAAAGAGTATCGTTTTGGCTATTCGTTAACATTACCCAGTATCTTGTTTGGCCAAAAGGTAAGCCATTGAGGTGAAGCAACTTATAACATCGTGATGAAAGATTATTAAGACAAACTTTCCTTCTTTTGGAATAATGTGAAGTTATGTATCATTCACAGTAAAACCAGAAAAGGTTCTTTAGGGTGACCCTTACTAATAACTGTAATACTTGCACTAGCGTGTAGTTATTGTACTTTGCAAATAAACAGGGGATAGCAAGTATTTTTAATGAGAAAAAAATGATACATGGACAAGTCTGTCCATGTCAACATACTGCAGAGTAATGAGTGTGTGTGTATCTGGTGTGGTGGAGATTACACTTCTGTCTCTGGTCTTCAGAGGTTAATCCCCTCTTCAGGCCTGTTCACTGTCTCTAATCTAATGGGATTAAGTCTAATTTTACATGCAACACTGCAGCAATTACGCTCACAGAAAGGAAGAGTCCTCACAAGACGAGATTACGCATGAAACGGGTTACCGTTTTTTAACAATGCTCCAATTACTGACGAAAAAATGTCAGTGATCTCTGGTGTGTGCTGTTGATTGCAATTCTGTTTGATTATCCTCTAGTCAAACCGTTCATACATTGTGATATTGTTTGTGCATGAATACATTATGAAAATTCCATGATTAGGTGTCATTAAAGTCTTACTGGCTGGCAGGTAAATGCTTTAATTTAACCGCGTACATTTGTGCACATCAGACTGAGATTTTGAAAGCCTTGTAAGGTGCAGTAGGGGTGGACTAAACCCAGTTTGCACAGATCCAATATTTTACACACATCTGCATTATAAGCACAGTTACACAGAAAGCTGCCTGTCAGACATTCATTTGATATAAAGCTCATCCTGCTTTATATTACTAATTTATACAAAGTTTTTGTCAAAATATCTACCAGTTGAGAGATTATACCATGATCTAAATCCATGATATATATCGCTCAACCCTGCTGTCAGATAACTGCTGCATTTTATTATCCTCCAAAGTAATGGGGCATTCCACAATCAAAGTTTACACACCAACAAATCTCCTTCTATCTTATTTAGTCTTTCTTTTATAATGAAGTCACAGTTTTTATTCATTCCTTTAAAATAAACGCCACATGTTTTCAGTGGACAGCCTTGTTGATTTTAATTAGAGCAATCAAGTTTTGTTGTCTTATTGTGACACTCACAGTGTAAACATAAACTGCATCCCAATTCACATACTTATGCTGCTGTGCACACTAAAGCATCCATTTTGCTGGTGAGAAAGTGCATACTTCTGAGTATGGTCCTATCCCAAATTATGCACTTGATGTGCCATTGCAGTCTAGTAGCCTGTGTTTGTGCAGTCCTGCACTACAGACTTCTTTTGGAGTCCCAGCAATTTGGAATTACCCAGCAGTATATGCAGCAAAGTATATACTTGAAATAGGGTGACAAGGACTGAGTTTGGCTGTAATACAGTACATACTACCAGATCATATAATTTGTGTTTAATTTTAATATATAATGTATAATTTGTGCCACATATTTCTTTGTAGTGTACTGTTTGCGTTTTTCTAAGGGTTGACCATTTGCTAAATGTATTACCTTAAAATTCATGAAATTTTACCCCTTTCATAAAACCCAGGAACAATGATCTGTGTGAACCATTCATAAATATAAATATTTACATAAGAATAGTTGGCTACACTTGACTACACAAGGTGTTCTTGTAACCGTGTAATTATACATTTAAGTACTGAATAATATTAATTAACAGCATGATTTTAGGGTTACAGTTAGGATAAGTTTTAGAGATTTAGTTTAGGGTTAGTTGCATTCAATTATGCATAATTTACTGTTATTACTATAGTATGTACAGGTAACGTGTAACAAAAAAACTGTAAAGTGTAAAAAGTTAAAAGAGAACCATCAAAAGCTCTTTTTCTTGAATAGTACAACTGTGTGGTTCTCACTCAGTAGCTTTAAGATACAGGACTGCAGTCAGCATGCGTATCTGGTAGTGCAGTTATGTCCACAAGCAGTCGCAGTCATTAAAACACAAGACTGCTGTTCTTTATCACCCTTATTGTGTTTAACGCGCATGCATAAGCCTCACATTATCTTAGCACTGCTCATATGATAGAGCTGTGTCTATGATACGCTGCATCTCCACTGCAGACTGCTTTACACATTTGCATGTAAATTAAATTCATTCCCTCTGTTTTTGCAGTGGGGCAGTACTGAACTGTACAAACTCTCTCTCTGTCTCTGTTCATTTTATTTGTCTTTATCTCCTTTATTGTTTATTTCCTGCTTCAAAGGCATGCATGTGAAAATGTCTAGTTTCATATTAGTAGTTCAATAGTTCATATTAATTCTGCCTACTTGTAAGCTTTGCTTTAGGCTGAAGGATGCATATTGCCAACAAAAAAAGCATACACATGCTCAAAATTGCAAACTTTACTCTAATTGGCTGAATTTATGAGTCAAAAAGCTTGTTTAGTTAATGCCATCAGTTTCTGTATGACTGTTTAGGTGCTACATTTTATGTCACTTAAACTCAAAATCTTTCTAATTTCAGCTAGCAAGTACCCTACTTCATTTCTAAAAGGTTTTTTTTGGTCTTCATAGCCCTAACTGCCTGTAATCTGGCCAGCGTGGGCCCGAGGGAAACCGGTTTCTGCCTGCTTCATATTGCCTTGTTTGTGCCAAACCATCTCCAGAGGGTTTAAACAGGGTTAACGAGTCTCTGGCGTCCACAGTCCTAAACCTCCTAACAGAGATCGATTTTAGACATGAGAAATATATAAGAGACACAGACAGGGTTAATAAACTCGGAACATGAGCACTGAAATGTGTGCCTCATGTAAGCAGCCCCACCCATAAAATATTTGATCCAGAAGAAGAGTTGCACTCGATCAAGCAGTCGTTTAGCCGGCAAATTGTTTATAATTTCTGGGAAGACTGGCTCCTGTCTGTTCCTGGCACTGTATTGGATTTGCCGGGTATTGATTTGGTACTGGAGGAAGAGAGTATGTCCACAGTGGCTTGTGTTGTTGACAGGTCTGTGGGTAATTGTGTTTAATGAACAAGAACTGATTACTGATCTTGAGGTCATCAATACTGTGTTAAGTGTACTGCACTGTACTGCACAACTTCCACAGAGTCGCCACAGTCAAACATTTCCTGTTTATTGCATGACTGTGACGACTCTGTGGAAGTTGTGTATTCTATAGTGAAATAGTTCAGTATAGAATATACATTTTAATTAAAAAATGTATAGATGAAACAGCTCCAAATCTGTTTAATCAGGTAAACATAGCTCATGCGTATACAGTAAAACTTGTTCAGTAAGCTTGTGAGCCATAGTGATGTTGATGGAACCGTGATTTGACTTATTTTTTAATGAATCAGTCGAACCAGTTCACAGATCAGTCTGAATGATTCATTAGCAAGTCAGACTCAAAGTGATTTATAAAAATCCTTTTTCAGTAACCACAGTCTGGAAAGGTCAAGGAAAAGTAATGCAAATTTATTGGTTAAAAAGTGTTGGAAACCTGCTTCCACACCCGCAGGCTGCACAGCATCAAAACCTCAACCATTCCCGGATACTATGGTGTAATTGAAAACCATGAATTGTGCTGAGGAAATAGCCTCCCATTGATTTAATTTTCTAGGGTAAAATAGTGGCAATCATTATAAATGAAGCTAGAGAACATTGTTGCTATAGGGACAGACATGCCAAAGCCAGCCAATGAGAAGCGACCGTGTGGGTTGTGACAAAACCACCGTCTTAACATTCATTTGAGGCTTCTGCGCGAGTGGTAGTTTACACTAATGGCTGAACTGGGTGACAGAAAAGTCTTTATGGATCCTCATTAACTGGGCGGAGTAATTCCCAGTTTGCCGCAGTTGCCGTTGCGTGTGTGTGATAGAGAGAGAAATAGGGCAGGCTAAAAAAGAAATAGTTTCTTAAAGGCGTTATTGATCTTTGTGTGTTTGTGGGTTGCCTGTGTGTGCCATCAGACTGACGAGGGTTCTTTAGGGAGGATCTGTATTTTACTGTTATTACATCCCCAGATGCCCCCCAGACACTAATACATGTAAACCAACTGTGGGCAAACATGTAAAAATACTTCTAGTTGTATAAACCAGACACAGAGTGAACATAAAGGAGGGAATTGCCAAGAATAAATTGATCCCACTGATAACGTTGTTTATTTGCATTTGTGTCTCTCTTGTATTAGCACTTTTGGTTAAAGAAATTATGCAACAAATCTGGAAATTTACTGCTGAATATAATTTGCACAACGTAGTTCTGATCTTGCCAGTCGATTCTGAGCACTGGGTAGTGGAGAATGCAGCAGACGGCATCCACCTCTGCAATCCCGGATACATATATCTGCTATTTAAAATGCCGAAACTGCACGATTCTAACATTCTTCTTCATGGTATGATAAATAATGGATGTTACGATCAACAAAAAAATCCAAATGAAAGTGTTTGCGTTGAAAAGAACAATGATAGAGCACAACAATGACTGACCGCTTTATCAGCTACTCATGGCTTTTACAGAATTTGCTTTGAAGTATCAAAGGTCATGATAGGTCTGCCTTGAAAGGTTCAGATGTTGTCATTAAAACCACTTTATCAATGGAAAAAAATGTATGGAATTCTGATTTCCAGAACCTGACTGTTGGCTGTTACTGTAAAGACACCATAAAATTGAAGTTGCGACAGTCTTCCCTCTGTTGATGCATATCTGAGTGAAATGGCTTCTAGAAAGAGAATAACAGGACGGGACTTGATTTCAGTCTTCAAGCATTGATTGTATCATTGGAAGTTGGAGAGATAAAAACCACCTGGGCAGTGGACAGTCAATATAGCCCCGGCCTCAGGGACAGACAAACGTCATTAAGATATGTTGTTTCATGGGGGAGGGAAAGTTAATGTTTTTGAGCATTATGGGGGCACATAAATAAAAAAAATGCACAGATATTTATAATTAAAGCTTGACTATTCCATAAGAAATGAAGAATGTTACATTTTGATTTCATGGTGACTTTAATTAAATATTCCCAGCACATTTAGTGCCTGGACAGACTGGATTGCGGGTGGTCAGTGAATAAGCCTCAGGTCTGATGTGAAGCAGGAATAAATGCACAGCGCTCATTTTTCTTCCTGTCTCTCTTGCTCTCAGGTTCTTAAGATTAATCTGATCGGCCACAGGAAAAGAATACTTGCATCCCTCGGAGATCGATTGCACGAAGACCCTCCACAGAAACCGCCACGAGCTATCTCTCTAAGGGTGGGTAGAAAAATTTCTGTATTCCTTTTAGGCCTGTGTCCAACAACAGTCAACTGCTCACACTACTGTGTGATTGAAAATGTAACGGAAAAAAGATGCATTTTATAGATGCTAAATTACCCTAAATATCACCCATAACAAAATAGCTCCCATGTATGTGTTTGCATTGTTTATATCCCCTCCTTACATGGTTTATGGTCTTGTAAAGGGAGGCAAGTTTTTAAGAGAATAGAAAATCACTTTCTGTGATTTAGACTAGTCCTGCCAACCCTGTTCTCCTTATCCTGGGAGCTATGGCATTCTCTTGGCCTGAGTCGCTCCAGGGATTTAACTTGATCTTCCTGTCTGGATCAAACAGCTTTTCTCAAGCGCAGCAGACTCCTCAGACTGTTCAGGGAGTCTAATTGATACAAGAGCCGGTCCACAAAAGGAGAAATCAGAGTTCCTCTGGCCAGTAGCTTAACACATATTTCTTTTCAATTAATGGATGGACTATCTGACAGAAACAGTGGGCTGTGTAACAAAAATAATTACTCAAACATGAATATATCCACAAGCAGCAGTAAGTAAGGGAACATGACCACAATTCACAAATTTGATGCTGTGGATTTCAACCAATTTGATCACAGTTTTAAGTACTTTGAGGTTATAGTGCCCCCTGATACCTGAAACTGATACATTTTGCCATGCGTCTTTAAATTGCCTGTGTACCAAATTGTAATTTGCGTACACAGTATACAGGTCCAACATTTAGAGCAGAACGGTCAATGCCCCTGACTATCAATGCAAATGAAACAGGCCCACAGTATGTGTTCTCTATATCGCCCCCTGTAGGAGCCCACTGGGAACCACACTCCCCCTCAGCTGTCGCCATCTATGAGTCAGGCCTACCCCAACGCTGGATCTCTGGACGTCCAGCATCTCATGATGCAGGCCGACCCCAGACGCAGACGCAACGACAGCTACTTTGAGGACGTGCCGCGCTCCAAACTAGAAAGGCAGATGGCACAAGTCAGTATGGTGAGTTAGTGCACTCGCAATAAGTGCACTACTCTCCTGTGCGTGTGTTGGTGTGAAACGCACTAATAACAGAGACGGTCAGTTGTGCTATGTATGCCATTATGTGTAGCCAGAATCTAACCATTGATTTGGGTCTAATAATCTAAGTCTAATAATTATTGTAGTGTGGTGTGTAAAAGTGTGTGTGTGTTTGTGTGTTTTGTATACACAGTTCTCACATTGTGTCAGCAGAGCTTATCAGTGCCACATTGATGTGTGCGTGCTTGTGTTTTGTAGTGATTGTGAATGGGACAAATTATTGCACCTGGACAAAATGAATAATTGTTCTAAAAAACCCTTACACACTCTCTTTTTACTCTTTATCAGTTCTTCCTGCCCTGTGGCTCTAAAGATCACAGAGACAAACACACAGAGAGAGAGAGAGAGAGAGAGAGACAAAGGGAGAACGAGAATCTTTCATGACATGGACCAATACAATGGACCCAATCTATTCGCTTAGCAGCTATTTAATCACAGTCTGAATTAGGACTCTCAATCGATAAAATGTTCAAAGTAAATACATCATATGCTGATCACATATATATGTATTCACTGAGAGAGCCTTCAAATGAAGATAATTGAAGACATTCCATTATTAGATTATTGTGGCACAGCAGTAAAGCATTGATAAATAGACATTACAAAGAGCAGCTGTGGATGACAATATACTATATTGTTTGTTTTATTTTCATGTTAAACGCAAGCCTTTAACTGCAGTGCATTTTGCAATGTAGTCTGTCAATCTGTCAGAAGTAAACAGACAGTTTGGGGTTATTAAGGGTTATTTGCACAGGATGCATTCATATGTCTTGCTTTTTATGCATCTATTACCAAGAGCTCCATGTCTAATTTATAAATCAACCTTTTCTGTTCCATTCAGTTCTGCTCTATCTACTGTTTGTTTGTAGTAGGTCTTTCTTTTTTGTGACTTCATTCTGTGGTTTCTTGAGGCGTGCTCCCTGTAGTAAGTCAGGGGTTATGATTATGTTCATTTATTTTTAACTTTTTTTCTAAATAAATAAATTGTAATAAATGAATGTGTTCTATTCGCAGGCCTAAATTAAACCTAATCTAACTGCTTAGCAACAATTCAATTATTGTCTGAACTGTGTACCTTATAATCTGATTATTAGAGGACATGGACTCAAACAGCAAAGGGATTTAATAAAAAGTGAAAAGACATTCAGTTTTTGTGTTCGTTAGATGAGTTCTTACATGCTCATTCTTGATTTACTAACATCTCACTTCTCTTTTTCAGCAAGGAGAATGGTGCGAGCCAATCACATTACGGCCTCCGAATGAGGCAACATCATCTACGCCTGTGCAGTACTGGCAGCACCATCCTGAGAAGCTTATATTCCAGTCATGTGACTATGAAGCATATGTAAGCGGGATTCTTCTTATATGAAAACCTACAAGATTTGTACAAGAAGGGCTAACACTTATATGAAAGCACTTTAAATGCAAAAGTTTAAAGAATTGAGTTTATGTTGCAAATGGTGGCCTTGGCTGGCTCCTGTAAGCCATCAGATAACAAGAAAGAAAGGAACGTGTAAGCTATCTGTGAGTCCTTTAGTTATTCAGCAGTGAATAATGGTGTTTTAACCTTCAATCAATACAGCTTTTGCAGCGCCTCGACAGGGCCGAGTAGCTCTAGTATTAGCTTACATAAACCCACTCTGTTTCCTAGCAACAGCAATGTAAATTTGATTGGCTTATTCTCCTGTGCCGAAAAACGCCGATAGAGTTTATGAACTGAATATATGCATGACTGACCGATAGAGGTGAAAGGTCAAGAGTTTATTTGCCATGTTGAGATGTGAACGAACAGTCAAATGCTTGGATGATTGCATGTCCACAGCTAGAATTAAAAACAAATTTATTAAGAAATAAAATTTAAATATTTCTTTACGAGTTATTGCTTTAGGTCAGATTTGTCCCCACAAGTTATCTAAATATGACAAAATCTTCCGCAGGAAACATCCTTATTTTCTAAAAAAAAAAATGCAAAAGGTTTTTAATTTGAATTTTAGTTAGGATTTTGTTTTTCTAAAAACACAAAGAGTCTAGCATCATTTAACCAAGCAAACAGGGGTACGGAATACAAAACAGTATTAACTTGATAAAAAAATAAATGGTGTAAGTCCAAGTGTAAGTCCATACTAATATGTAAGGACTTGTGTCTGATTGTCACTGTGGCAACATATGTGAAAATTACTTCTTGCGACACAATTAATGTGCAGTGAAAGTAGAATCAAGTGTGTCTCAACAATCTGCATTTCTGCATTTAAATGTGCATTAATGGGTAGACTTCACTTACACTTACTGAGTGCTTTACAAAACCCTCTCACACACCCTGTGCCGGATTGTTTTTGCATGAAACGCTGGGTGCTGGCTTTCAAGGTTGTCCTTGTCTGATTCTCAGCAGTGTTGTGTAACGATTCACCAGATCCTGGCACATCTACACTGTTTCTGCACACTTAACTGTACACTGAAACATTTCCTTACAGTTATTGATTTACACGACAACCATATTGAAAGTGATTGCTTGGAAGTTTTAGGTGTAAGAAACCGTGACTAACATTGTAAGTGGACTAGAGGACAATTCTTTAAAAGTATAGACTATGGCCCTTTTATGTAACATTGTGTGTTCTAAGTTTCTGGTGTATTTTGCAGTATTTGGGATCCATGTTGGTGAAGGAGTTGCGCGGCACAGAGTCCACGCATGATGCCTGTGCAAAAATGAGGGTAAGAATTGTGTCTCCATGGCAACCACTCAGTAAATCCATCCAACCCTGTTTTCACCAAACTTGGGTCACTTTAACACAAACCTTAAAGCTGAAATGATCTCTGTTTTTAGAGGAACAATGTTAACACTTAGCTGGGTTCTTTTGTTTCTTTGCTGGATTCTTCAAAATCCTGCTGTATGTTCACTGCGTCCACAGTGATTTCAATTTATCTGTTCACCCTTTACCTTAAAGTACCTCCTCTTACCTAAACGACCCCTGACTTCCTTTCTCGTGAGATTATTTAACACGGGGGCACAGTTCAGCTGCTCTGTTTTGGTATGCATGTAAAACACCATCTGTTCTCCATCTTACTCCTGCCTGCTCCCCTCTGCACATTTAAATGAGACTGAGACAGTTTTAGACCCCACCCTCACTGCTTCACAAACACTTTAATACATTCAGAGGGTGTAAATTTAGGTCTTCTATCTCTCAGTCTTTGTTTTAAGCTGAATATTTTGACAGGTACAAGGCCTGCTGGGGTGCTGGCAAAGATAGCTAGAGGAGAAATGAGGTCCAGATGAATATATTCCAGCCTGACAGCTAATATGACTGTGTAGAGAGATAAGAAAATTAATTCTGAGTCTCTGCAGTTCAACATCAGCCTCAACTTTATGATTCATACCGCTGCTAACACAAAACAGCTTAAAACGGTTTTAAACAGCCTTAGGTGTTTAGCTTGCTTTCTAGATTAACTGCTTAACTGAGTTTGCAAACCAACAAAACCAGTTTAAACCACCTAAGGACCAGCAAACCACCTTATGCTGCTTTGAGCTGTTTGTTTCAGCAGGCCCGTATTGTGTGGTTTATGATACCATAAACTTTATAATCGGGCAACAGCACACATACAGTTATTTTAAACAGTGCACATATGTTATTTTGGCCCTTTTGAAATTTGTCTCAAGATCAGACGCTGTCTGGGTTATTGCTGGGGACGTAATGATATTACACGTAAATAATTTAGTGTGTTTGAGTTTGTATTACGTGCGTGACGGGGCCTCATGAATGTTAATATTAGAGACTGTGAGACTGTCTGCTGATCTCTCCTCTTCTTCTCCTCTCTGCAAGAAGTCTACAGAACAAATGAAGAAGATCCCCACCATAGTACTGTCTGTCTCCTATAAGGGGGTCAAGTTTATTGATGCCACAAACAAGGTAACCATCTACTATTGCCACGATTATGCTCCAATTTGTACATTATAACTCAATCCAGTTGTTTTCTGTGGTTTATGAATACTGTAATGAATACTTCCTCTTGCTCTCTGGTGTTTAGAACATTATAGCAGAACATGAGATCAGAAACATCTCATGTGCGGCACAGGATCCAGAAGACCTCTCCACATTTGCATACATCACCAAGGACCTAAAATCCAGCCATCATTACTGCCACGTCTTCACAGCTTTCGATGTGGTTTGTAGCTTCTCTCTCTTCCTCTGTCTCTCACTCTCTCTCTCTATATATATATATAGTATACACACAGATATATAAACTCTGTGAAGCATATATAAACAAAAAACGTCCACCATTCTGCAAAGAGTGGAGGGTTTTGTCTGAGCAAGTCCATGTCCAAGTTCTAACATTTTTAAAATATGGAGATGTACTTGATTAGATGATTAGTATTTGATTTGAAGGTTATCAGCCTTCATTAAAATGAGCTTTATTGTCAGCAGTATTTAAATAGACACTTGTGAAGTGTATAGACACACTTTTGTTAGGGCTTTTGTAGGTCTAACAGCTCTTTTAATTTTGTTGAAACTGTCTAAAACGTAGTAAACTTTCTATGTCACATTTTATAGTCTTTATGATTACAAATTTTAAAAATACAAAAATATATATGTTCCATGACACAGTAGGTACAATTAGTCGATACTATTTGTGTTTTATTTACGACTAGCTTAAAGCATGTTTTTCATCATTTAAAAAAACCATTCTAGACTCATGCTGAAGTGCCGCCAGTTGTTGTCATTAAATTGAACTCAAATCATTTCAGACATTTCTTGACTGCTTTGTAACAGTAAAAGCAGATTGCACAAGTGTTAATTCTGTGTGTGTTGTCTACAGAATCTGGCCTATGAGATCATTCTGACGTTGGGCCAGGCCTTTGAGGTGGCGTATCAGCTGGCCCTGCAGGCCAGAAAGAGCGGCCATGGGTCCTCCACTCTGCCTGAGAGCTTTGACAACAAACCCTCCAAACCCGTCCCTAAACCTCGCGTCAACATACGCAAGTCTGTGAGTGATTTTGTCTGTTCATCGCAAACACATGCGCTCTCCCCCCAATCTGGATAACCAACAAAGCAACCTGTCTCGTGTCATCGTTCTTAACCATTCTATTATTCCACACATATTTATGTGTGCTTGAGCTGAGCGTTTGCTGAGTGATGCATTATGGGAAATTAAGCTTTTGGTTTAATAGCATGTGACCAGAAATCAGATATGCTATATATTCTTAAATCATTTTTTTCCAGGTCATTTAAAATCTATTGTACTAATAACTTACAGCATTAAAATGATTAAATCTATCATTATGTCTGACTTAAAGCACATGCACAGTGTTATGGAATTAAAGAATTGTTTCCTAAGCATGGAAAATCTGTCATTTAATCACCTTTGCCATTCCAAACCTGCATGCTGTTGAGGAAACACAAAAGCAAAATTTGGAGTGTTATGCAGTTCTTTCTGTACAATTATTAGTACAAATGCACCAAAAAGTAATCCATTTAACTTGTGTTCCTATAGCTCAGTTGGTAGAGCATTGAGAGCAAAGATTGTGGGTTTGATTCCCAGGGGAGCACAAGTACTGATAAAATGTATAACTTGAATGTACTGTAAGTCGCTTTGGATAAAAGCGTCTGCCAAATGCATAAATGTAAAATGTAAATGTGTTACATATTCCAAGGCCTCCAAGTATATTCCAAGCTTTACACAAGACTGCTCTTTATAATACACCACACAAGTCGTATGGACTACTTTTATACAACGTTAATGATGCTTGACAGCATCTGGTCACTATGAACTGTTAAACTTTTGTGTTCAATAGGACAAATAAGAAGCATATGGGTTTGGATCAACATGAGTAAATAACTAAAACATTTTAGGGCTTGTGCTTTAAGGTAAGAAGTTTCTTTTAAAAACAATATTAAAAAAACGTGTGTATGCCAGTACTTAAATAGATTTATTTTTTGCCAGTGAAAGTATGTTTGTATGCACACCAATGTGTGTCTCAGCCTCTCCTGAGGGATGGAGAGGTGAGTGTTTGATCTGTAAATGGCACACTCTCTCTTCACTCCCTTCAGTGCATTTAAAGACGAAAGAGATTGATGAAGAAACACACTTCCTTATGGGCAGACTCCTCCTCCACCTGCCCTGGTCCCAGTGCCCCTACAGTGGGCACAGTGCCTCCCTCACCTCCTTCTGTCACCACCAGGGATATTGCCACTCTCTGGAAGAGACCCAGAATAGGTGGTAGCACATCGTAAAAATAAAACACACCCTGCCTGTCGGAGTTGGATTACACACAGAACAGAAATGATAGATGCCTGGTTGAAAATAAACAGTAGCATTTGAAGTCTAGCCTGCAAAGTTAGCCTTCCTTGTTAGGGAAACTTACAGCAGTTTTAAGGCTCCATTACTTTACACAAAGTGTGTGTCTGTGATATTACACTACTGCTATTCCTGTGAGGAGTCGGGGATGTTTTTCATTTGCTGGGTCAGACTATGAAGGGTGAGATCATTCCTATGCAGATACTAGGCCAATACAATACTCCTCTGAATGGAAATGAAGGAAGAACTGAAAAATAGGAAGCTGCAGGAGATGGTGTCTTGTGGTTCACATACATTTTCACACATTTAGCTGTGGTGCTCAGGTTGGTAGGGTAAATTTGAATCTGGCTTGCAACATTTCAGTACCCGTATTTCCCCCTCTCCCACACATCATTTAATGCCAATTTAGTCACTGTTAAACAAGTGTGTTTTCCCCCACAACCTCAATAAAAAATAAATAATAAAACAAACTACAGAGCTAATTACCGAAATTGTTTTTTGGTTAACTCTGAGGTCCTCAGAGAAATCTCCTCCCACCTGCTGTGACTGTTTTTTTTACTTTATTTCACAATGATTTTTCTTATAGTTTATTTTCAACTGTGTTTAATACTATAATTAAAGCTACATTTCTCATTGTGCTGCTGGTGCAGCTTTGTTATGGATTTAAACCTTTTGCCACCTTTCTGGGTAAAATCCAGCTGACTTAGCAAGTGTAAATCCTACACCCTAACTGCATCCTCTGTGGCCACGTGTGCGGTGTTATTGATATTATTGATATTGCCTTGTGCATGGGATATTGCTCATTATGGTGCAACATCTTGATCCATATTAACATCAAATCTTGTGTTATTGTATTAAAACAGAGTCTTTCTCTCTTCTGTTCACCTTATTCTCCTCTGTGACCTCTGTTTTCCATCTCTAGGTCATATACCCTTCTAGCCGCTGGTCCCTGGGTCATATTTACACCCCTCACCGGCCCCCTATTTACCCCTCTCCTCTTCCTCACACCTCACGAATCCTTCATCATCCACAAACATCTCAGTGTCAGGTCTTCATAAATTTTTCTTTTCCTGTTTTTTTCTTTTTTCTTTCATTTGTTTATTCTTATGTTGTTTTAAACCTGTATGTTGTTTTTTTGTGGAGCACAAAGCAGGTTTGGTTACACTTACAATAAAGTACTGAGTAATATTAATTAGTATGTAGTAAGTATGTGACGTGTAACAGACTCTGTAGAATGGGTGTTACCAGAGCTTTTTGAGGAATCGTTTTCTATACAATGACAGTTCAAGTTTGTCTGGCTCCTAAAAGTACATACAACCATACAACATAGTCGATACAACCTGTGCACCAGTCTAAAAGCTGGACAGTTGTACTTACTATGAAGTGCTCTGTGTTAGTTATGTAAACATTTTTCTTTTTGTTTCTCACTGAAAAAATACTGCAAACGGGTTGCATTTATGTCATTTATGAGTACAGAATTTTCATTCCTATATGATCTGTTCCTTTAAATTTGCTCGTTTCATCTGAGTTTGTTTTGTTTGTTCAGTTTGCCAAATGTTTGTTTGCATTATCTGTTCTTCATCTGAATCCTCTTCTCCTGTCGTCTTTCAATAACCTGACTGTCCAGATCATCCGCTGACTAAACATTTTCACAAAACATGCACGGAAGTATTCCAGCATGTTCTATCCAAGACACCAACTCACCCTCCCCTAAATGTGTTATCAAACCATTAAGCTCCTTTTCAGCTTGATGCCTCATATTAGGTTTATTGCGTAAGATTAGTGTCTATTTCTTTTTTGAAGTGCTTGGATGTGGAGAAGAATGAAGTTAGTGTGGGTGTGTGTTTAAGAGCAGTCAGAGGTAGCCAGGCAGAGTGTGGATTATGTTATTTAAAATTCACGCAACTGCATATGGAAAAACCTGATAAAAATTCAAGCCAATAGGAGACGTACATTGCTCTGTGTGTGTGTGTTAGTGTGTGCGCGTATTGTTTCTGTAGAGAATTGCGTTTCTGAGCCATGTATAGCTCAGTTTTATGTGGAGCAAAGCTGAGGTGCCGTGGCAACAAGGAACCGTGTTTTGATTGGTTGATAAAGATGTACTAGTTGTAGGGTAGTTTTGACCATACCGGATTTGCAGGATGGAGATGGTGATATTTGGTATTAAAAATAAATTCATTTCACATTAGAATTATAGTCCACATGGAGTTCTTGGGATTGCCTTGATTAACCAATGTACCCTCTTTCCAACTCTCTCTCTCATGCGTTATTCTGGGGTGGTCATGCTAGACCTCAGTCTTGCAAATGTTTGTCGAACCTCAACACAGGATGTGATGTCATACTCCCGGGCTTCAATTTAAATAAATTGTACTTAATAAAGCATTACTGTTAAACATACCCAAAATATTACGGAAATATACCAGTATTTCCTTTAAAATGCAACAATAACTTTTGTGCCATTTATTAGAGATGGACATAATTAGCATCAAGCATCCACCATGGCTGCTTTCTGCAAACATTTAGCTTTTTATTTTTTTTAAATGGCGTAGAAAAAAATGGAATAAATTAATTCATTTTAGAGTCAAGTTACTCATTTTCAGTACTAGTACAAGTGTACAATTCTAAAGTAGATATTTTTTGCAACAAACATCTGTTCATATGCTTGCATACTTGCTCTCGTAAAATCTGGTGTGACTGCTCCTTAACCCCCTTGAATTGCTCTTAATTTCTCCCTCAATTATTCTTTTGCTCTTCTGTCTACCTCAGATGGAGCAGCCCTCAATGGATCAAAAGGGCCATGCCAACGTACCCTGGATAGTCGAGCCAGGACAGGAAGCCAAAAGAGGAGCCAACACCAAGTATGAGACCACTATTTTCTAATATACACCCAAAATACTGTCCACTCCTGTGTGTGTGCCTTACAGAGAGCGCCCTCTAGAGGCCCCCCACGGAGCCACGGGCCCAGTGACCTGTGACAAGCCCGCGTCTCTCCGCCCGGCCCAGCCCGCCCGTTTACCGTGGCCTCTGCATGATGACGCTGCCGCTGTCTTTTATCTCCTTCGATCTTTCCCCCTCTCTCTCTATCTCTCTCACTCCCTCACCTGTCCGGCCGCATCACGAAACGGGACTGTCCCGCTCAGGCCGGCACGCTGCCAATCAAGCGCTTCTCTGCGCTCACTCTCTCCTCCAAAACACAAAAAAATTGTTGCAAGCGGTTGTTTTTCATTCAATTTTTCCCCCCTTTCCCATTTTATTTCCCTTTCCCTCTTCGTGCCCGCTTTCCTTTACTTCGCTTCGTTTGGAAGTTCCTCTCCAGACTTTTCCCTTTGGCCACGCCCCTCCCACACCCTCTCGACTGCTTGAATGACAACTTAAAACCGTAATGCTGCTACAAGCCTTATAAACACGTTGTTTTTAGAGTCGAGATTTTCTTTCTTACTAGACAGCGTAGTTAGCGGAGGAAAAGGGGGAGATTTTTGAGGTGGGCATCCATTACGGCTGGCATAGAAGTGGAGATTTGGACTTCACTGAAGGACATTTTGCTTGTCTTGTTTGTGCGTCACGTAGCGACGTTTTAATTTTTAGTATCAGTGAATGCTCAAAAAACAGAACTGCTGTAATTTATAATCCCTGGTTGAGGGAGATTTTTTTGTCAGATTAACCAGACGGCCCTCAGAGGCAGAATGGTGCTTTGTCTTTTCTAAACAGCACATGAATTAATATCTTGTTTTTAGACGTCAGTCGAAGCATAAAACTAATTTGAAGTCTATCTGGACAGAAAGTTTATCAGATAGCATTTAACTAAAGCTTACTTTACAATGAGACATTTGTAGTTTGTCTCTTAATACGCGCGTTGATCTTTTCCTTCCTTTCCGAATTTTTCCCGCTGTGTTCCTTTTCTCTTTTTTTGGTTTTGGCTATGAATGAAAAACCCCAGAGCCAGTCCCTGAGACATGCAGTGTAGGTGATGGAAAGCATGCAAGTCCATGTCAACTGGAGAAGGGGGGGCTTTTTTTGATGGACACTTTGGATAAGTCATGTGATTTTATTCACAGGGCAATGGCGGACGCCCATGTCTATTACAGTGGAATTCAGAGAATGTAGCCTGCCCCTAACATGGACCCCCATTCACATGCATTGCTAAAAAGGACTACAAATACGGAACTTAAAGTGTGGAGCCTCTCATGAAGCATGTGTAAGGATTCACACGAGGGCTTGCTCAACGGGAACTTACAAGGACTACTGACGCGGACCCGTGGCCTTTTAATAACTCGCATGCACGCGCACACATACACTGCATTGGACAAACAGGAGGAGCCTGGTGATTTGAATGTATACTTTTCGAGAGGCAGCAATTGTATTCCAACAGGCAGCGGCCATCGTAGAACTTTGTTGCGTGAGAGACGGCTTCAGTTGCTGTGGAGACAGTTGCTATGGTGACTCTGACTACACTGACTTTACTAAATATCTAGTCCAAAATACAATGGCATGTCTGGACTGGGATAAAATGGACATTATATGATTTGCTGTCATTTTGATTTTTTTTCTTTCTTTTGTTGGTTTGTGGTTAATGATATAAAATAAATATGCACAATGTGAATAGACTTCTTGCACTGGGCAACCATGAAATGGATTTGTCTTGTGCCAAAAATCACTATGAAATGGTTGTTGACATAATTGGCAATGCCATACAGATTAATATTCATATTGGCAAGACATTTTAATGTTTAATAGAGAACTATATTACCATTACTGTAATATTTGCAATTATTTTAATTATTCTTATTGTGCAATTCCTGTCTGATGTTGTCTTAACGTTACATTATTTTTATATGATATGTCGAGCTTAAATACGCAGCCATCCTAAGAAAACAAAAAATATTCTAGTACTACAGAGAAACTGAACGTGGGCTCCACTTTCATTTCAGATGAAAATATAAAAACAGATATCTTATTTTCACTCATTGTTACTGTAGAATTTTTGCCACAGTTCTGTAAATAAATATTTTGTTGACTCGTTCATATATGTAATGTAATGAAAAACAAATTTAAAAACATATAAACAATGGCAAAAAAATTTAAAATAAATTACATTGGTAAACAAGGTACCAAATCTCACGAAAATAAAACACAATCGTTTAAGCAATGGATGGAATTGTAACATCATTGCAGACTAACGTGTAGATAGGCTTGGGCTTCCAGCACACAGATTTTGTAAGTTTGGTCTTTATTTATATTCTTGCAAAGCACACAGAATAAATCCAGATTGTAGAACCATTGCCCACTCTGTGGCCCTTGTCTGTTTGTTTGTGGTTAGTGGATCTGTATTTTGTTTATTAGTTCTATTGTATATCTGCTATAAACTACCTGCGGCTCCTGGCAACCCGTCACAGTATTAGATTTAGTAGAGACAGAAATCATGTTAAAAGATGTGTTCTGATGTGCGTGTGTGTTTTTAGGATGTGTACCTCAGGCAGTGAGGTGTACACTTCACTTCTGTGCACTTGTTTCCATGGAGCTTGCATAATTTTTGTACATACAGTAGCTTGTTTAACACTCTTCAGTTATGTTGCAGTTACGAATCTCCTGGAGGAACCAGAAAGCCAGTGTTGGACAAATGAATTTAAAGAGGAGCCAACGTCTAAAGAATGGTACATGACTCAAAGAATGACCGATTCTCTATTATTTGCCTTTGTGAGAATTTTAATCACAGACACACACACACACTCACGCACTGAAAATCTGATTGTTATACTAATGATAGCTTTAGTTCTTTTTCCTATAGTTTTCATTGTTTTAATTAGTCTTTTATAATGTGATTCTTTTTATCTTATGTGGGACACACCTGAGAGATAATTATGATATATTGTCTTCCAGATTCAAGTACAATCAGCCTGGCAATGTCTTATATAGCAGTGTTATACTGTCAAGATGAAGTCACAGTATATAAATCAAAATGCTTAGAAAATATGTTTATCAGGTAAGATGATCTAACTGACGTAATCTTTTATCAAATACATTAACTTGCCTCTTAATCAGTTTCTAACTACAAAGAAAGAAGAGAGAGAGAGAGATAATGAGATAACTGAAGTCTTATGTCCCAGATGGTACATATCCTGAAGCTTTGGCCAAATTAAGCACCAGGGAATAACCGTTTATGTAATTATCTTACAAATCAATTAATTAACATTTACAGAATGTGCCAAAATAGATTTATGCAGTGATATCAAAAGATTAGAAGTTTTGTGATTATTAAGCCAGTTTAGTCATGTTGACTATTAAAAGAACAATGAGATATTTGAGAGCTGAGAATGTGTTATAATTAGGCCAATAGTCTAAAAAGGACAAAATAAACTCCAGGAACTTACATGTTTGTACACAACTCCTACCTAAAATTAATGTTCTAATATAAAGAAAACATTGTTTATATTACTTGGATCTGACGTGTGCATTATGTGACCATAGCTTGTACAGATAAACAATTGCTATAATTTTGTGTCTTAGTTCTTTTATATAAACAATATGTATATAACCCAGCATATTGGAGGCTAGTGCCCCCTTATTGTTTTTGATTATAATGACTCCTTATCTAACCCAACATGTTCACTGTTGAAATATAATACAAGACCAGCGTGTTTCCTAATGAGACATTGTTTTAACAAAAGATGTTTATTGACCTGCTTGAAACTTCAATTCACGGCTTGTCACCTGATATCATGAGTCTGATATCATCTTTGACCTCCTGTGTTTGAAAACATTACTACATCACATTTCTAAATGAACTGATATTTTACACTGCCATATTTGCTTTTGTGTAATAGCCCTGCCTTATCTTGTGAGAAACAAATATGAGTACCTAACATCACCAAAAGCGCACAGAAGGCTATGTACTGGGCGACAACATGCAGCGCAGCAGATTTAAGTATTAAACATTCACTAAACATTCAACTGTAACACAAGTGAGACAGGAACAATTTTACAATTCTAGAACAAAGCTCAGTTCAGTAACTTTGCTTTTTTCTGGACGTTGGCAATGTCTTTTTAATGCTCTGTTATGGAAGCGCACGTCTGTGGTCCGTCTAGCGCACGATTAAAACTTCAACACGCAAAATATAGTTTCCCCTGTACGTCCTGTACATCCTCATAAACGGAAAAATACATGTAAAAGGTTTATTTGCTGTTTTATGCTGCGTTTCTCTACAGTACAGTCAGGTGTAAAATGGTTTAAACTTCAGGAAACTACTGTAGATCTACTGGGGTAGTATTAAACAATTTTTTACTATCCTGCAAAAACCCACAGCTGTGGAGAATGCTAATTGCTGTTTCCATGGTAACATTGACTTCTCTTAACTGGGGAATTTTCTTTGAGAAGTGTGTATAGTGCAGTACACCACAAGGAATATAGCAGTGAAACACTATTTTCTTCTTGATTGTGTACTTAACACAAGTCCACTGCAACACTGGCCGCAAGTCATGTAGAGACTCACCTCCTCTTTAGCCAATGATGAGAGAGCTTTGAAAACAGCAGCACCTGGTGAAGAACAGACTGATTTTAGACTGGACTGGATTTTCAGACTGGATTTTAGTTTTCCTCTTACCTGAAATCAGGTTAAACTCACTTGGCATGAGGTGCATAAAGTTTAATGACAGGCATCGTATAACCATATTGGTTATCTGCGAGCCTCTAAATGTACTTATATAAATGTACTTAGACATTAAATTCCCTGTTTTGTTAAACCGCCTTTGCATTCTGAAAACCGAAGCGTACACACTCCTGGGAACCGCTGGAAATCGTTGCTAAATGCCATGCAAATTCTTACTATCAGCATAAAAATGAGGCACATTTGGGTCAGCCGCTCCAAGTCCTCAGTTATCAGACCACACGGGTTACTTGTGAGAACAGCATGTTCTACTGACTCAACACATTTTGTTGTTAAAGGACAAAGGCAGCTTAGGGTGGCTGTCTGAAGTGTGAAGAGGTTTTAACAGTGAGAAGTGGCCTTTGTGCACACACGCATTTGTGCACGAGCTTGCACGCATTCTGCGGAATGATGCAGGTCTTCCTGCCTGGTCGCATGATGAACCACTTGGTTATCCAGCATCAAAAACGTCCACCCTGGTGAGCTGTACTCAGAATTCAAACTCAGAAATGATCATAATGGTTAAATTAATGACTTTATTACATTTTGAATTTCAGTTGCATACATAAGACATACTGACAATATAACCCATAGAATCATATAGTTAAACTTTTCCCTGTAGTTTAAAGGAATTTCACTCAAAATTCCAAAACTGTATGACTTTGAAGCAGGAAAGGCTAAGGAATATTAACGTTTATGAAAGCATGCACTGTAATGAGAAGGCTTTTAGGCTTCAAACAAGCATTCCAAAAAAATCTGACTTGCCACATATTTAAATTTGTGGCATATTTGGAAATTAGGAAGCAATTTCACATTTCCTCACACAAACCACTGTTCCTTTACAAACTGTAGCGTTTTTTTTGTTACATCCTAACTTTGTGTGCACATTGCTACTTCAGAAGCAGGTTTCTGTGTGTGTTGCCATGCTGAGAGGGATACAGCAGGAAATACCACCAGCACACTGACCTGTGGCTTTGGCATCAGCTCTTTCTCTCTCATACCCACATGGCTGGACTTGCGCCACCTGACCTGACGAGAGTGAGCAATAAAGTAGCCGCCCACAGACAGACCGGCTGACAGGAACCATTCTCAGGCCAAGGTTCACACAGAGGGGGCAGAGGACAGATTATACCTGCACACCTGACTCAGGCATAACTAAAGCCCTGCAGCTGGAGCAGGTGTCAAAGGTGTGACATGGGGGCCTTTATATGGTCTAGGTAAAACTGAAGTCATGAGGTCAGGGTGGTGATGCTGCAGGTTTTTGAAAAAAAGTCATGGGCACCATAAACATTGGAGATGCTTAGATACAGCACAGGCAAGCTACCTGTCAGACAGACATTCATAAATTCATACATTAAATTCATATATATAATATATATAAGATATATATATATATATATATGTATGCATGTATGTGTGTGTATTGGCCCATAAGACAGTTCGAAATCTAGTTAGATTTGATTGGAATCTCTAATTTAATTGCTCTGTTCTCAGATATATCTGTGAAATCATCAGAGCTTATTACTCTATCCGATTAGGATTGTGATACCATCATTTTTAAATTAACATCTTTAAATGGCACATACTGTAGACGATAAACAAAGTACTAGCAGAAAGTCTGTCTTCAAGTAGGCAGCCTTTGGCCTCTGGAGTCAAATCTTGCAAAGTCAAAACTCTTGCTAATATACAAAACAATGCAAGTGTTTTTGGGACGTGTATGATTTAGAAACACAAGATAAATGATCTCGCTACTTCGATAATCAATACATGACAGGAAAAGACAAGAACATCACCAGCCAAACATGATTTCAAACACTGGCTTCTGTTACATCCTAAAAAAGCCAAAAAAAATCTGTCTTTGACTGTAGGTGGCATTAGCTGGAGGATGCTGTGCTGGATTATGTAACGATTTGAGAAACATCTTGTATGTGTCTTCCTTCAACCTCCAATAACGTTTCACCAGAAAACAGGAGATGAAAATGTAATGAAAGGCAAAATGAGGAGGAAGAGATGCAGGAGGAAAAAACAACCCCTACGCTACATCAAAATCTTGTTCACACTGCAGATACGGGAGCCTGAGGGAATGTGTGATATAATTCATACCCAGCCCTGTCAAAGGCCAATGGGGAATGGAGTACATTTAGCACAATAAAGAACTCTGCCTTGATGTGGGATGACAGAGCATTTAAATGTAGTTTCTGATCAGCCCGGACATGAATTGATCACTGTATGCTGTAAAAGACTTCAGCTATAGGATATACCACACATGGGTCTGTTCTCAGAATTTCATAACCTTGTTAATTCATGCTGATCTGAGACCAGCCTCTCCAACCTAAACGTAAACTCAAAAACCACAAAAGATGGTATTACACAGATCTGGAGTATGAATGAATACGTTATACTTTTTTTAAATGGGAATCAATAGTAAATTTTTTCTCCATTGCTAACTGGCCCATGCTAACCAGCCAAACTGCTACTCTAAGGCTTTACCCACTAATCTGTGTGCTGTGGAAACACTAGTCAAGTAGAAGTTTCTTTACATGTTCAGGTATGAGATCTGTGGCTCAGTGGTCTGAATACTGCCTTGTGGTTTCAGAAGTTGCTGGTTTGAATCCTGGCCAGCGATTGGGCAGTATACCTTTACTTTGTAACTAGCATTCACCTATAGGTGAAATATAAGTTCCATCACACATCTTGTCACAAGATCTGTGGCTCACTGGTCTGAGTACTGCCTCACGGTTTCAGAGGTTGCTGGTTCGAATCCCAGCCAGATCTTCAGGAATAACGCTTGATGAGTGGAGAGCATCCCTTAATCTCCACTCATTGTACGAAAGGAGGGGGGACCATTAGTTGGCCCCCCCCCGACTTTCAGGGCAATGACCAGCAGCGGTTATGAAACTTTTCCTAAAAAAATTTGGCCGCTCTGAATTCTTTACCCACTATGCAGTACATCCCCCACCCCGGAAGCAGCCACATGCTTACAATAAGTTTTCAGCAATGCTTTACCCTACCTTCATAGTGTCTGGGTAGCATGCCTGGTTTTTGTTAACAGACAGATTGTGAGTTCAAGCCCTGCTGAGGCCAGAAACCTGACACTAACCAGTTTTGAATGTCTTACCTCTTAAACTCATATGTATAACATTGCACCATGGGAATATAAGCGTTATACTTCACCAGTACCAATAAAACGCAATACTACAAATATAGTGCATTACATTTTTTTGTTGTCCACTGACTCCACCCACACAGCCCACTTTGAAATCAAACGACTGTGACATAACTCAGGATAGTACTGTACTCTTGGGTGGATTTTATATCTTTATATAGACCCCATAAAATGCATATTACAGCGTGCGATATATATATGGAAACTATTTAAAACATTCCACAGCTATATCTACTGTATATCCTGCATGCTGTAATATGCAATGTACAGTGTTGTGCAGAGTGACATTTGGATTCGATGGTGCTGTCTGTTCTGATTAGCCTGCTGCCAACAGGAAGTGTCAGAAACAGACGGAGCATGACTACTGCTGTGTCAGCAATGCCATACATTAGATTGCCCTCTCTCACCCTCCTTTCTCTCACTTTCAATCTCTAATACACACAAAATTGCTCCCATAATTTTTTCACTTTTTCCATCCTAAACCAGGATTTTGCTAGGCATATAACCAAAAATGTAATAATTAAATGCCCTTTAAAACCAGTATAATAATAAACAAAACCTGCACCAATAATAGAATCATTACAAACATCAACAATCACATCGACAGAGGTTATAAATTACATTTTGTCAGATCCAGAAAAACTGGGAAAACATTTTGCCTGAGCAAACCAAAATTCATTTCAAACACTAACATTTAGCAAACACAACAGCTGTCTTTTAACAATACATGAATTCATGTGATATATTACATGAGCATGCCATTACTTAAGTGTAAGTACATACAAGTACATACAGATTTACCCTTTGGCAATCTATTGTGATGTTTTCTCTTGAATTGAGAGCGCAGTATTCAAAACAAGCAAACTTATTAGCAGAGAGACACATGAAAGTGTGTCAAATTAGGGTGGTCCCCAGGACCATGATTGTGGTCCCCATGCAGTGTTGGTGGTCCCCAGGACCATGATTAAAAACCAATGTAGTACAGCATTTATATTGTTATGTAACTTTAATAAGCCAGTAAACTTATGATGCGTCACATCTTATTGCACCATAAGCACCTTAAACACAATTACATTGATTTCAGCAGTGCTGAAAGATCATTTTGTGTTTTTGCATAAAACTTGCCTGTCAACCTACTGCGCTACACCCCGGACACCAGACTGCCTCAAAAGCACCTGTTTGGATAAAGTCTTTAGTTGTAAAAAGGACATTGTGTACCACAAAGACCTGATTTAAATGTGGAGCTGGTTTTAAAGTAAATGCATGAAACATCGTTGTCACAGCTTTAACAAATCCCTGATCAAACCTGAGCCCTCTGCAAAAAGTGTAGGAAAAATTAAGGCACATCACCAAAGATGTGCTTTTTTCAGATTTATTTTTAGAGATATTAAGGCATTGGTTCAAACACACGGGCTCAGAGGAAAAAACCAACGCAGGGCTGCTTAAGCTCTCTAAAAAAAGATGAATATGCCAGGAAGGGTTTTGTTAATGTGGGTCATAAAGTACTTGCATACAATTACGATATCAGAGAGAAAGATTGTCCTAGAAAAGCAAAGATTGTTCAAGGCAACGTTGACATACCCATAAGGCAGGTGATTTTCAAAAAGTTCATAACCAGATGTTATGGTTGGCTAAATTTGCTAGAAAATTTTCAGTTTTTTTTCTTAAGTGCATAAAAAGAATTTTTAAAAGTTCACAAGATTGTACGCACAAATTCATGTTGCGATTAAAATGTTAGGCCCCGCCTCCCTCCACTTTCTTTAAAATGTAAAGGATTCCGATGCTGTCGATGGTGATGAAGGTGCTGAAGTCGGGTGACACATGAATGTTTTTCAGATTGGCTCCCATCGTGTAGAATGTCTGCAGTGCCTCTCCAGTCTCCACGCTCCACCACTGCAAGAATAAAACAAAATCTTTGTCAGTAAAAGAAAACAATTACACTTTAAAGGGTAGATGATAACATAGAAACGTGAAAACCATAATACAGATATTGTCGTATATTGAACAAAAACATGTTATTGGCTGTTTATACACACAGGGTTCATCAGTCAACCTGAAAACACAGATGGAATTACAAAATACTATGTTCATACAAAACGGTTTACCAGGTTAGTGGCATGAAATCTACTCAGTTTTGTTTGAGACATTTATAGCAACTTAGTTGACTAAGTTATGACTTATAAGACTTATGACTTGTGAAATTATTTTTCCTAGCATTTTTTTCAGTCAAGCAATCACTTCCTGTCTAAGTGGGCGGATATTGGCCAGAACAGGCTGCAATATGGACTAAATCTAATGCTTTTCCCTCACTTTTCTCTCCACGACTGTCATTCTTGACACCTTCAAGGAAGAGTCTACAGGAGAAGCAAAGACAATATTGTAGAAAGCATGTTAACAAGTGCAAAATGAGTCTGAATACCAGAGGGGTAGAATGGGCTATGTAGCAAAATTGTTGTTACTTCGGCACACTAAGAAAATGAGGCCACCGCACAGCTACCAGCCAAACCATCAGCAACTACAGCAGATGCCTTGAACCACCTAATTTGTTTTTACAGCCTCCACATACACAGCCCCCAACAGACTCATTATTCATGCAGCCCTGTGAATGAATTAATATGTCTCATTTGCATGCAACAGGCTTATTGTACAAAACTTAAAGCTTCATGCAAAAATTGTACCACCGAAAATCGTAAAGCCGTTCTGAAGCTACAAATAAAGAATATTTAGAGAGGGACACGATCGCTGTGTGCTGAAACAACAGATTGCTTCAGTTAGACTTTTTCTTTCAAACGTTTTATTTGCTTCGTTGATGCCCTGGCTTCTGTGCTAAAATAATCTGTGCTGCAGTCCAAGAAAAAAATCAAAGCAATAACAACAGGTCAGCAGAGAGGTTAGCACAAAAGAGTAAGAGCTACCTCTGAGCCCCACACACAATCAGAGACAGAGAGCGAGAGAGACATTTGGGTTGAAAACCCCACTCCATTGCAACATAGTCATCCATTCATGCCCACACAGATGGTGCTGGAGTCATTGAATTATTTGTTATGAGATCACGTCCTGCTGTGCGTGAAGCTCGTAGACGGTAACAGAGACACGGCCAACCAATTATTGCAGCCCTGATATGCTTTAAACAGCCATTTCCTGTTTTCAACAGTGAAAGCTTGTTCTTCCCAATATAGAGAATTATTTAAAGGTGATGAAGTGAATATCTTCAATTTTGAATATAGTCAGACAATTAAGCAGGCGTGCAATAGTAAAACTATCAATAAAACTGTACATCAATAAAAAAAAATAATAATCTAAATTAAAAAGACTATTGGGTCACAAAAATGGGTTCTGACAAATCTTTAGTTACTTTGTATAACACAAAAAAAATACTTTCTCCTGTCACAGCTTAACGTGGATAGACATTTATGCAACACACGAGCAAGAATGCTGCTAAAGTTAATATTAGTAAATATTAAAAATTAATATATCAATCTGTGATTTGGTTTAATATTCTATAAAAATATTAGTACAACATAATTTGGCCAGTTAGTTTGTATATAGTTTGAATATATGTATCGATAACGTTCATGTTTCAGTCCTATCATAGAAATTCCAATTTCTTTTAATCATTGAAGAGTCCACTGAGAAATCTTATCCCATTCTAAAAACATCTCTAAGCATTAAGAAAGATTCACCAATGTTGTATGTACAGACTTTTCTGATTTAAATAGGATTAAAATTACAAAAACACATCTGTGAAACATTTTCCCAACCTCCTCAGGGAAAACCGCCCCATCTGAATAAAGCTAAGAAAATGTATTCCGATTGACGATTTATCTTCCATCTGGATGAACTGGAGCTGTATTCTTAAAGCGATAGAAAAGTAGTTGCCCCACATGATGGAAAGAAACCCGGTGCCTGTAGTGATCAGAGCATCTGCCAAATGAAATTTTGTGCTGCATGCAAACTGATGTTTGGGCGCAGGTGCATCTGTTGCAGTGAAATATAAAGAGATGAAAGTGCATCTGTTGCAGTGAAATATAAAGAGATGAATGAAAGTGCAATAGCGTGTGATGCATACATTTGTACTTTAGATTTACGGTGGAGCTCTTCTGCATCTTGCATCCCCCAAACCCCACCCTTCTGTCCTGTAAACACTTTCAAACACAATCAAATTCACATTTGATTCACGCAATATGTGTACATGCATGGGGTGTATGAATACATGCGAACTCGTGGCTTTTGCACCTATGCAGACCTGAAGAAACGCTATTACGCAACGCAGAGGAAAATGTCACTAGAAAAGAACCAAGACCTGCTTTAATTATTCAACAGACTAAGGCCATATCTGACTTTCTCCTCGCTCGTTTCCTATTCTCTTCCTCCTTTTTCCTCTGAGGCTGTGCTCAGTGGACAGGGTCCAAAATATATTTTATCCACACCTGCCAAAATTACAGACCATAAATGTATTCTTTTACTGCCCATTAAAGGTGATATTTATGTTAAGAATCTTTCTCCTATCCCACTTTAATACGCAGTAACAAATATTAGTAAGATATTCATGGTGTAATTTCCTTGAAAGTGTAAATATTGTGGCTCTGTGACACCATTAAAATATTCATCCTGATGTGTCAAAGGGAAGTGAGAGGACTTGACTGGGTCCATGATGACTTAATCAGGAGAATAAGGGTAAAGACGGGAGGAGAATCAGTCTGATGAGAGATGAAACAACATCTTAAATAGGTGAAAATGGGTGGTGTGTTGAATGAATGATAAAGAGGGAAAGGGTGGGGTTTCCAGAAAATGAATGTTATCACTGAAGGCAGTAACGAGGTGGAAATCTCCTCCTGAGATGTAATATTTTTCCACATAAAAGCAGAATGGGGTAGGAGGAGGTCAAAGGGTTAGAGGTCAACTGTCATCCTGTGACCCAGGGGCCGAGCATGGATTTGAGTGACATCAACCCTGTACCAGCTTGTTCACTCTCAATCGCTGCCTGTTCAGAGTTATAAACCACTGATGTTTTCAGACTGCATCTGTGTGAAAAATCATCAGTTGACTTACTGCTGCAAAGCTGCTTTTCTTTAGGCTCAGCAGGAAACACTTTTATTAACATGAAACAGGATATTTTATACATTAACAGGATATGTACTGCAAAAATGTAATAGTATTCCTAAAACATTGGCACTTCCTTCAGGAAACACAAATCTTAATTTCTCTTTTGAAAAGGCCAGATTAAAACACAAACACTGTTCAGATTCAGCTTCAGATACTCAGCTTCAGATACTCTTCCTCGAGCAGTTAATTCAGAGTCCTGCATTTCATTGGGCAAAACAAAATCTCTACAGCACTTTACTGTGAACCCGTGCTCCGGTATTGTACTATTCTAGTGCTTGACTGAAATTTGGTACAGTAGCACTGTTTGTACTCGCTTGGATGAATCGATTCTCCTTGTATTGTTCTCATTTGTAATCAAAGAGATCTACAATGCCTGAACAAATCTGTTAAAATTCCCATTATCTCAATGGCATGCACTTTGTCTATAAAAATCGACTATAATTTAATACTTTATTGTTGATGCCAATTTACATAATCAGAACACGTCTACTTTTAAATGGCAATCAATGAAGCAGGGCACAGAAGGGTTTAGTTAGGTCAAGCTAACTAGCCTTATCGCTTGTTTCTAAGTTGCTTTGGATAATAACAATAATAATAATAATAATAATAGTAATAATAATAATAACAACAAATTAATTCATATAAAATCTCAGTGTAAATAAAGCTCACAAACTGTTTTTATACTGGCATCAAGAGGCAACATGTCCTTGTATCTGTGTGACAGCATCTATGTTTTACTCACAAGTCAAGAGTGTAATGATAAATGGCATTTATTTTTGATTTTCATGTATCTTGTAACCGCAAGCCAGATTACAGAGTAAAACTACATACCTAAACACACACTCTTACAAACCAGGGGGTTTGTGAGAGTGTGGGGTGGGGCAACTGAGAGGAGAAAAGGACGACCCTTTTCGACGAGCTTGGACTTTAAAACTAAATTATTCATTTGAGATTCCAAAATATGAAATACTGATGCATTCTTTTTTATCCACAATCTCCATCTCTGTTTATTATTTCTTTCCTTCCTTTTTCTGGCTTCTGTTCCTCTCTCCCTCTCCTCTCCCTGTCCTCTCCTCTTCCTCTGCCTCGCCTCTCCCTCCCTCTCCCTCCCTCTCCCTCCCTCTCCCTCCCTCTCTCTCTCTCTCTCTGTCGTGTGAAATGGGGTGTATACTGTGCTGTCAGCCCTACATAGTATCTTTCCTGTGTGAACACACTCTGACAGGTCATCTGCCAGGAGTCATGACCAAATCACTGAGCCATGCCACCAGTGTGTGTGTGTGTGTGTGTGTGTGTGTGTGTGTGTGTGTGTGTGTGTGTGTGTGTGTGTGTGTGTGTGTGTGTGTGCGTGTATTCTCAAAGGTTACAATTCAGATCCCTATCAACCAGATTAAGCCAAAGGTTTAGAGTCATTAGAAGTCAAAGAAAATTATGGCAACTCATGGCCTTTGAAATATGTACATCTTTCTGGTCCAAATAGTTTGTTAGTCTCTGCTGGGTTTACAGAAGGTAGGATCTCTGTCTGAATGTTGCTCACGTTTCAAACAGAATGTTTATTAGGTGCAGTGCATTAATTTGTTAAAGGTACGTCTATACCCAAGGTTGTTTTCTGCCACTTCTGCCAAAATGGCCAATGTCTGACAGAAGCCATTTTACTCAAAGTCAAGGACAACACTAAAATGCAGAACAGTCCATCACGCACACAAGGGACGTAAAAGTGATATTGGATGCACAGAAACATGTTTACTAGCAACTTAAAGGGATGGTTCATTCAAAATTTAAAATTCTGCTTAAGAATTGAACAACCTTTCCAAGCACTTAATTGTTGGCCAAAGGAAGTACTTCAATACACAAATGCATTACGGGGAAGAAAAGCAGTTAAATGTGTTGATAAGTAGAATGATTAACTATTGATTGCTCAGAATAAACCAGAACTGATTCTCTGTTAATTTTTTCTAAATTAAATAAAAATTCCTCAACTTCACACCCTGGCTACATAATCACCAAGTAGGCAGTCATTGTTAAATTCAACAACCCATCACCAATTGTTCCTTATTGTTCTGTATTCCATGACAAAACGACATTCTGTGCTGAATGTGCTGAAACAACACTTGCCACAGTGGGGCGTAAACTTTAGACCATCTCGCATATTGAATTACATTTTTAGATGCCTTATCTTCTGAAGAACTCACTACACCCAACAGCATGGCCAAAACATCACCTTCCCTTACAGTCCACCACTGCACATCCCCAGAGTAGACAAAGCCACAAAACAATCTTAACAGCTTTTTTCACCGTTGCAGAACCAGACAAAGAAAATAAACACATTTGCAGGTGAACTCTAGAGTTGTGAGACTCTAAGCAATGAAGTGTTGTGTTATAAAGCTCTTTGTTTGGTGGAGGTGAAGGTCTGAATGCCCTGGAGCTGATGGGTGTGAATTACTTTGGGTCTTCGAACCTCAGCACAAACCTCTTGAGGACGAGCAACACTATTGCTTTCTTTCAAAAGCTAGAGAGCTGCCTGCGATTGTAGCATTTTAAACTATGATAGGTGCAATGCTAAAGCTGTTCCAAGAAGTCAGGCAACTTAATTACACTGCTTGATAAGTTACAAATTCAATAATTCAAAACACAGCACTGCAGAAGAAACACAATTAAATCAATTGAAAATGCTGTTATTTTCACAGCATTGCTTTGTGATTGTTTTGTTTTATATGCTTATTAGACCTTCATGCTTTCAGATTAGCAATGAGTCGAGTCTCTTGTGTAGAACTCTATTCAAGCGATTTAACTCTATTCATTCGAGTGTTCCAAATGAGTCACTCAAGTTTCAAGACAAAATGCTTTAATTTGGTTTTCTGTAAGGCATTACGTCTTGCATAATAGTGTGCATGGTGTATATTTTGTCAAATACATCTGCCCATGCTCATGGTCAATAAAATATACTTAGTATTACGAAGGCAGCTATGTATGTAGGCAGTAGGGAGCTCCACAGATTCTTGATTTTGATGATTTTTTTGGTGTGTGTGAGGAAAAGCGAGTGATATTGTGTGATTTAGCGCAGTTGAGCTTGTTCTACAGCAAAGGTGTAATCTCCTGGCTGACCTCAAGTGCTGCCTCTCTCGGGCAAGAAATATTTGTCTCATGCAGTGGAATCACACACACACACACACACACACACACACACACACACACACACACACACACACACACACACACACACACACACACACACACACACACACACACACACACACACACACACACACACACACACACACACAGTCTTTATGAGTAAAAGCTAAACAGCACAGGAATAAAGAGAGAAGCTATGATAAATCACTCAAACACATACAAAACATTTACCTTTCAGAGTGAAAGGCAAAATGAGATATTTTAGGCCTTGAACACGTACACACTGCGAGGGCGTCTGACCTCAGACTGGTACACGCGAGAAACGCGCATAAGGAATGACGTGACACATCGCCTGACAATCTGTTGGGCAGATTGAAAGGGTGATGTGCAAAAAAAAGACACCATCACTGATGAACGAAATGGAAAGCAAAGCTGAAGGAAAGAGGGGGAAAATGAGAGACACCCTGCTGGTTTGTCCTCGGTGGATAAAAGTGGGTTGGACTGGAGACAGAACATATCCTGCTGTCTTAATAAGGACAGACAGAGAGAGAGACCTTACAAACAAGACAGATTAATACTATGCTGTTTTTGTTTGAAATTCAGAAAATCATTTATTTTCTGACATTTGGGATATCAGTAAATGGCTACTATAAAAGGATGTGCCAAAAACTACATTTATACAGTTGTTGGTTCCGGTCCTCAAATTTGATTGGTCAACCAACAATCCAAGTGTGCTGATGATTGGTATAACAACAGTAGGGGTGCTTTACAGTGGATTATAGAATAAGTATTACAGCATTTAACATTGATTATAGAATGCTTAGTTATTCTGAAAAAAAAATGGATATTATTAAAAATTATATTTCCTTTATTTGTAATCGTGCTGTTGTACTTAATATTAGCACAGCTTGTGTGCTAATAGCTTGTGTATTTGCAGCATGAGAAAAAATACTGAACAGATGGAAAGACATGCTGGCTGCAGACTGATGTGGATGGTAACGGGCCAGTCAAATGCTGTTGTTTTGGTATCCAGGTGGGCTGAACTGCATAATGTGTCAAGGAACAGCTATCGCTGAGGGCTTGCTGCAAATAGAAATGTCATTGACAAACCGAGGAAGACAGACATCAGATCACCTCATCAAAGACATCGCTGAGAACTGCCATGCTGAACAAGCTCAGATACAACGATATATACAACCACCTCCCCTCTGAATGACAGCTTATAACCAGGAGTTTTACAGTGCAAAGGCTACAGGCTGTTCCATTGTGACATTAGACAAATTTTAGCTTATTTTATTTTGGAGCTTTCTGTCACATTTTATTGATATAATAGTAGAAAGAGGACAGGAAGTGACAGAGAAGAGATGGAAGGGGGGGGATGGGGAATGTTGCAGGCCAGATTCGAAACTGTAACATCCACAACTGAACAACACAGCACAATATGCTACTACGGTCTGTAATACTGGACAGAAGACAATTTTTTTTTTTTATCAAGGATGTTTTCTAATGGATTTCAGATGCATCAGTCTAATTGATTTAATTCTGATTAAAACAAAAAGTGCCCATGTAAACGTAGCTAGTGAAACCAGATTGGAATCTGATTCTACAAGGAAGTTTTAATCGCGATCCAATCATCATGCGTCATGATGTGAGGCAGTTATGAGGCACTTGGTACCCAGCCTCACTGTTTGTCCATATCAGATGTCTGAATGCATTAGGAACACAACATGAACAAGAAACAGTGAAATATCCCATTGGATCCATTACAGGAAACAATTCAGTAATAAATAACAAACCATAATGCAACACTCTAATGAAAAACTGACTTCACACAATATCAACTGGATCCTGCTGGGGACGTAAATTCTCAAATCAGAACAGAAGTGCTTCTCCAGCAGGAAGCACAGCATGATATGCGTCACCTCCTTCCTTTGTGTGCTCCTAACAGATTTACAGCAGGTTTGGTTCGGTCTCATGAAGAAGGATAGCTGGGAACACGAAACCAACGCACGCGATGATTAATTTATCATATGATATTACAGACAGCAGGATCTTGAGATAGGACAGCCAGTGATCAATCAGAGCTTATTACCGGGCCTCAGAAGGATCCAACACGCTCCCACACACACACACACACACACACACACACACACACACACACACACACACACACACACACACACACACACACACACACACACACAGTTCCAGAGGTTAGGAGCGTAGGGGCAGCCTGTCGCAGACACATTTGATAAACTGACAGAATGATGCATGATGAAACATCATTAGGCATGTGACACTTACAGAATGTACAGACGGCTCTGAGTCTATTAATAAAGAGATCCCAGTGCACTGTGGGTAATGGGTGACATAGCTGATGGAAGTCCGCCTCGTTCTGTTTCTGACATGATAATGTGCTTCTGTCACATAAGTGACTGAGCAAACATCTGCCTGGTAATACTAATGTACGTGTGCGTGAACTGTGTATTGGTTTATTAGTATTTATCGTGAGGAACAATTTTTTATAAAACGTCCTCACAAATACAGATAAACCTGTCCAGAACTGATTTATGAGAACATTTGAAAAGGTTCTCGCCATTTTAAATGCCCATAAATCGGCTTTAAATCTGCTGATATCTACAGGTTCCTATGAGGGTTTACAGGTATGGGTGGGGTTTAGTCAATCAGATGTCTTCACATATATAATAAAAAACAAGGTGCGTGTGTACCTTGATGTATCCTCCTGTAGAGACGAGTACTCTGTTATCAGGTGAGAAGTGGAGGTCAGTCACCCATCCCCCATGGAAGGAATCCATAGAGTCTTTGGTGTCTCGGGAACAGATCTTCAAGAGTGCTCCATCCAACATGCTCCACAGCTGAGACACAAATTACACAACATTAACAATTTAAACACAACGAAGAACATACTGAATAATACAAAGTAGGTTCCATCAAGTATTAAATGAGTCAGTATCATAAAGAATCAAATGTTCCTTGATCTTTTGAGATAAAAGAGCTTCATGTACTATTGTTATTAATGTATTATGAATCTGTCATGGCTGTTATTGAAGGATGGGGCAGGGCAAGCAACATTCGACTCAGCAATAAACCCACAGACCATGTAAACAGAGTGGCACCTGTGATGTTACGCAAACGATTGTTTCTTAAATGTACAGTACTTCTAATCAAACACACCTGCCTGTAATCCTAAAGACCTTGGATGTGTCTGATATATCACCCTATACCCTTTTAAGTTCACTTCAATATAGTCCCCTTGAAGGTGTGAATGAAAATGAGTGACCAAATTCAGACACTTAAGTGCACCAAAAGGGTTGCAGGTGCCACCTGCTGAGACACGGCAGATGCTAGTGGCTAGCGATTAAGTATACATCTGTTGTACACTTGTTAGTGCAGCACATTGTGAGATTGAATGAGTGCACTTGATAATGTCCACTCTAATTTCGTACATCATTAATTGCCTGACCCTTCAAATAGTGCGCTATTTTAGGGTACGGAGGCTATTTTGAACACAGCACTTGATTAGCTGGTCAAGGAGCAATGGATGAGGGACAGAGGCCCCAAGGAACAGGATTGGACACCCATGTGCTAAAGGGCAGAGAGGGTGTGAAACAGTGGTGAAAAACAAAAACAATCTGACAATCTTTGGCAGAACAATTCTTTTTTTCCTTCCCTGAGGTTCAATTTTAATGTTCTGTAAATACAATCCAAAGTTGCTTGTAAGACACAAAAATAACATTTATTGACTGTAAATACATCAATCTGTAGAATTACACCCATTAAAGCCTGATTCACACGTTATCCTGTGATGTCTCTGCACTGCACTTCCTGTTTCTGAGTCACAGCAAACGGAGTGAAATAACAGAGGGCTGAGCTTTGAAAAACAGCACCACAGGCCATGAATTATAACATCACAGTATTGCGTGCCATTCGCTCTCTTTTTGTGCTTTTCTCCCACTTTCTGTTTTCCTCTCTCTGAGCAGTATCTTTAATTGATGAGGTAGATCTTTTCTTCTTTACACTTCTGAGCACTGGGGCCTGTCTCACAGCAAGAGAAGCTCAGAGAGAAAGACAGGCAGTTTGGCTAAGATGACAGTTGTTTCGTTTTTAGTGAGGATAAACACGTTACTGCATTGAATAACTTTGTTAAATGATTGGTTTTTTTAAAACTTGGTCTCTCTATATTTATTTTAATTTCCTCCATTCCCTTCACTTTACTTACCCGTATCTCTCCGTTGTCATCACCGGTTGCTAGCCGCTTGCTGTCCCAAGAGAAACGGCAGCTCCGCACGCAGTCTTTGTGTCCCTTCAACAAAAATACCATTTCCCATGAGACACTGCTCCAAACCTGTAGGAACACAATCAGCAGTTACTGTTTATTCCATTTTACTGCATAAACAAGAGCAAAACTTATTAAAGCAAATATTAACAAAATCCAAACAGACCACTGCAATGTCCTGCTTTAAAAAAATGTGTTCACAAAAATCTGTTTTTTTGTAAGGGGGGGGGGGTCTCATTAAACTGACAATGAAATAGTCAATAAAATTAAATAAAACAATGACAAAGTAAATCTCATTTTAAATGTATTTAAATATTGCAGGGCTATCACTACTCAAGACTGTTTATCACATACGCTGTCATTTAGTTCAGCTCAAAAGTCATTTATACACTCAAATCCGATTTGGTTTACAAATCCCATCTTTGATCGAAAATGTAATTTTGCAAACATGATGAAATGTGATCCACTCATTCAGGCAGTGTAGTCAATATCTGGTCTATCTGCATCAGTTGCTATAGTAATGATGTAACAGTAGCTGTCAGAAATTTGCTTTTTGTTCATGTCGGCTCGCCGCAGTGCTGAACTCACAAGGTGCATGAAAAACACAGTAAAAAAAAAAAACGCAGGATTTTGCTACTGTGTCCAAAAGCACTGACTAGTTCACTCATTTCCTGATCCTGATATTAATGTACCATGAATGTTTGCTATATGAGAAAAGAGTGAGCTAAAATTTACAGTAATGAGGTACAATGCAATGGCTCACATGACAGTAGGTGATCAATCAGAGCTTGTTATCTAACCTCAGACGGCTCTATCACACAAACAAATCTGAATTCAAATCATACATGGATGTGATTATCCAAACCATGTTCATCTATGATTTTTCAGGGCTGTGTTAAATCTAGAAGACTTGTGTTCCATCTCTAATTTTAGTCGATATTAGTCATTATTAGTCACAACTGAGGCGAGTCCAAAAGGCATAACTGATTTTGTCTCTAATGATTTTGACTTTGTCTGTCTCTCTTTTCTGGCCAGTTTGATGTTTTGGCAGACAGACGTAATCATGGCGTCTCATTAGAAAACTCTTCTGGTGGAGGAGGAGTCACATGGAGCAAGAGAACTTCATCTCATTATGAGCTCACATGAGCAAGCTGAGGTCTGACCTTTAATACCACTGACAGAGGACACAACGTGTCTGTGTATGTGAGCCCAGTACAAGACCCGCTGAGTTAATTAGCCAGTATTTGGCTGTACATGGCGTCATTATTGGGAGCATCCTGGGCTCAGTAAAACTGCTCCAAACAGACACATAAAACATGCCTCACACCCAACCAGCTTCCACTGAGTCTCAATTCATAATAATTATGTACGTGTTCTAACTTGCGTGCACAGGAAAGATTCTCATGTACAACTTCAGCCAGATTCACAACAGGTGCACTTGCATATAAATTAGTTTCTGCTCTTGTTCCAACATTGATGAATCTGGATTATTAAAATAAAATTACAAACCTATCCTTCTGTTGACTAAAATGGTTGTCAATGAAAACAGTGAGTCAAAAAGACATACAGTGATACAACTGTATTTTTACGCAGGACCTATATCACACTCATTTAACACACAACATTTTTGCTTCCCTGACGAATATTCTAAATATATTTTGCGTGCATGTGGTTGGAGTTGGTCTGAATATTATCCTAAGTTTAGGGCGGAAAAAGTGCCAACTTTTCAATGAATCACAATTTTCGTGTGAAAATGTTTGCACACAGTTTATATGCACAAGAGGCACGCGCCATTAGCGAATAAGACCCACTGTCACAACCACACAGACTCACACCTAAAGTAAACACAATCTATCGCTGTAACAGGAACAGGTGTTTGCACAGTAAGAGCTCTGGGTCTGAACAGAGAGAGAGAGAGAGAGAGAGAGAGAGAGAGAGAGAGAGAGCGAATGAGCAAGAGCCATTGATATAATTTAAGAATCCACAGCCTCTCCTTCTCTGACCTTGGCTGTCCTATCAGCTGAGGTGGAGACAAAAAGCCGTCCATCAGTGGATACGTCACATGACAACACGGCTCCCTTATGACATATGAGGTCCTGCAGTCTCTGTCCACTGTTCACATCCCAAACCTACAACAGACAAAAAACAGTAATGCCTTATTGTCATCTGCAGAACAGCAAAACAGGAAGTGACAATATGCCAGCAATCTTATACACAGAACCCCTGACTGTAACTGTGCTTGCAGGGATCAACGTTAACACTTGGTGCATCAAAATTAACACTGAGTTGTACCAACTGCAATCAGTATATAAAAGAAGTTAACTTGCTAGTTGGCAGAGACCGTGGCTAGCGTGTATATACTGTAATGCTGCTAATGAGTGAACAATTACCTTGACAGTGCCGTCAAAAGACCAAGATAACAGATGAGGAGAGGAAGATGAAGAACTCAACAACTGGAACTTCCTGATCGGCTCGCTGTGACCCTCCAACACAAGGCACTCACCTGTCCTCCACTTCCACACCTGCAGAGGAAGACAGAGAGCTTTCAGCCTATTTTGAAACATTGTGGGCAAACATTTAAGGTTTCTGAGGACAAGTTAAGCATGTAACTACTGTCCTGATATTAGTCCAAAGTAATCAACAAAAGCCTGGGAACCCAAACTCAATAAGCCTAACCCTCATCCTAGAATTGATAAGTCTAACCCTAACCCTAATAATTTAACGTAAACAAGAATGCTTGATTAATTACCATGACAAATTTATACAGAATAGAACAGTATTCATTGGATGTTTTGAAATGTATGGACTTAAGACTGAAGCCTGATGAACAGGATACATCAGAGTATTTGTATGTGATGAGAAACAGGTGCAGCTGCAGCTGAGTTACCCGGGCAGTGGCGTCCTCTGAGGATGTGATGAGGGTCTGACCATCATCAGTGAACTGACAGTGGTGAACTGTTTTGCTGTGACCTGAGAGAATTGCTAAGGGATTTCCAGAAGGAACCTCTAGCACCTGCAGAGAGAGATAGAGAGAGAGAGAGAGAGAGAGAGAGAGAGAGAGAGAGAGAGAGAGAGAGAGTTTGATTAACAAGGACAAATAAAGAAACAGAAAATGTTATGTGAAAGATTCTGTATGATGTTAAAAAGACGTAAAATCCTTAAAGCTAAAGTCAGATAATACATTACGGAGGATACAGAAATAAAGAGAGAAGATACAGTACACAGCTGAAGAATGAAATAGCTTCCATTGATACCATAAGTACTTGTAGCTCTAGCAATGCCAAGTCATGGTTGTAACAGATCAAATGTATCTTGAATGCACTATAATTTACTTTGAATAAATTATATCTGCATAAATGTAAATGAAAAAATATCACCCTCCACATGCGAATCAGGCCTGCTCAACAGATCTGGTCTGAAAGCTTTGTGTGCAATGATGCCATCAAAACCTTTTTTTTGGATGGGTGAGAGCATAACTATCACACTCTTTTATAGTAATGAAAGCATTATCTATAAGACTATAGATATTTGCAACCTGACCTGACCTCAAGATTACCTTTGAATATATTCCCAAACTTCATAACACCCATCTAAAGCTACAATCTCAAACTCCATCACATTTTACATCTATATTCCTCATGATTGTAATGTAATGTGATTTTAAGGTTATTTATAACAGCTCAGTTGAAAGCAGGTCAGTTCTCTCCTCTGTCAGTGAACAGAAGGGCCAAGCTGAATACAGCTCCTCTCTGTTGCATCTAAAGCTTCAAAACACAAACTTCAAAAGCTGCCTGGAGCCACGAGTGTGTCCACTGTTTTTGGAAAGTAAGAAAGTGGCACGTTTGTAGTTGCGAGGCTTCAGAGATGAAGCTGATGTGAACTTCATGCTGTAGCAGAATCGAATGCTGCATAATGTAGATGTTTAGAGGTTGTAAATTGATGTGTGTTTGTGTGTGCAAAGAAGACATAAATAATGATGTCAGCATTGATCATCAGGACAAATCACAAACTCAGCGCTGATTTGATACTGACCCAAAATAAGACCTTAATACAGCTTATTTGAGGTCAGGGGTAAAGCTTAACTTCATGCAAATGAGCAGTGATGCAATGTGGTGACAAACAATAGGATGAGAGAATAAGGGGACACAAGTTTCCCTGTTCTATATGTTCTATATGATGATGGTTCTGGTACAAATGCAGGAACAATTTGAAAACCCCCCTGAAAAACCATGTCAGAAATTGTCTGAAGTTGCCATGGTGAGTTCCACCAATATCTGTAGCTGTTAACAGTCCATGACACATGCTCTCACACACACACACACACACCGCTTACCGTACCTGCACTTTACCTGTCTCTAGCCCTAGTGCCATCAAAAAATCACGCTGTAAGGTCAGAAGCTGCAATGCTCTCCAGCCAATGTTCTTCAGAAACTGTCTAACTTTCACTCTACCTGTCTGTATACATATACAGCACCATTCAAAACACACACCACACACACACACACACACACACACACACACACACACACAGATGTGGCTTAATCCAACTCTTATTTCACTAAGCGAAGGCTCTGCTTTAGGAAAACATGCAGGAAATGCATCTACAGCAATTAAAGTCTAGCTTTAGTTGCCCACTGAGTGCACTTGCCACGTCTTGCACTGCCCATTAACGTTCTGCTGCCCTCTGGTGTTTAAAAACAGAACTGCCATTACTGCAGATGCTGAAGCCTTATTGTAATGCATACAGTTTAAAGTCATTAAAAGTTGTTAAAAGTTATTAAAGTTCACACGTGCTGATACAAATTTGCAAGCTGCAATTCTGTTTTAAACATCGAAGTGACGCTTGTTTAAAGAAATGTTTCGCTCTGTCAACCTAAATTAACTATATACATATAAATCCATTTAACTTATAACTCCAGTACTTTCAATGTAAGTGAATTATGACAAACTATTTTTACTTGTTTTGAAAACTGAGGGATGAGTGAAATTTATAGTCTGCAGAAACTGACTGCATATTACAGATGTCTCTGAAGCTTAACTTACTAAACCAGAAACACCCCTTTAAAATTATTTACTAATTTTCTCCTAAATTCATTGATCTCCTAAATTCTCTCTCTCTCTCTGAAGTAAATGAAGACAATCAGGTAGGAAGTGCTCTAAAGAAATGGCTATTGGTTGGCAGGCAAGAAGTGTAATAAATATGAGATGAGGGTGCAGAAGCTTCAGTCGGGCTGGCTGTGATTGTAATGAAAGACACACAGTCTTTCATTACAATCAGTCTGCTGTTACCTCTGGGCTATCCCACTGTCCAAAACATACCACTCACATCTATTACACTACTGCAGAACATAGTAGGACAATACTTGCCTCCAGCAATCTGACATTCAGTGGAGAGAGAGCGAGAGAGGAGGGAGAAAGGAGGACATAGGTTGGGCAAAGAGAGAGGGCATACGGTTGATGGCTGTGGTAAATTTCATAGCCAGAGGAGTCAAAACACTTATAAGCAACCTGATTTTTACCCACAATTCTTTGCATTCCTAACCAGCCAGACACTCTTAGTCAACTATCCAATGAGTATAATGTAAGGATATTAGCATAGGACAGTTAAAAGTCCAACGACAGCATCCTGCAGATGAGTTGTGCTACCTGAACGCTTCCATTCTCTGTTCCCATGGCGACATGAGGAGCATTTCTGCTGATACAGGTACAGCGTATCCTGGATGGAAATTTGTCGCTCTCAAACAGAACTGCACCATTGGATCCCGTCCGTACCTGAAGGCCCAAAATGCAACAGTGCACTCTCAGCATAATAAAAATGAAATGAATTTCTTATTGTTTGATATGTCCCCATTTTCAAATAACAGTATACACTAGAGCAGGCATGGACTTTACGCGTTTTTGCCAAAGCTGTGGGTACGTTTTCCCAGCATGATCTGAGAATGTTCCATAAAGCTTCTTGTGTGCTTCAGTGGAGGCAATAAACAACTGACCTTTTAATAACAAATCAACCAGGTCAATGTCACAAATGTGTTTACACTTAAGCAAACCAGAAACCATGCAGAATCTCAATTATGTCTTTCACATCATAACTTGTCTTTGTTTCACTTTTTTCAAAAACCCCCAAATTTTTCAATGTGGTCTCAGATTTTCAGCTTTCACAATACTATCCACAGTGTAACAGAACAGAAAACACAGAAAAAAAATCCCTATAGAGTGAAAAAAAACAAAACAATGGGCAGTACCTGTAATCGGTTTCTGCTGTCAGCTGCAGCTATCATAATGTCATTTTGGGAAAACAGAACATCAGAGTCTCTCTTCAGAGCCGCAGCAGATGAGGTGTGAACTCTGTCTGTCTCCCACAGCTAGACAAATGTGCAAACACGTTGTGATGACAACTGCAAAACAACTCTATTTGTGTCAACTACAGGAACGGGAGCTCACCCTGATGGTCTGATCATCAGAGGAGGACAACAGCAGTGACCCATCAGGAGAAAACTGGACACAATGAACCCAGCTGAGGTGTCCGCTGCATTCTGCTGTCTTCTTACTGCTCTCAAAATTCCACAGCTGAAAACCCACACACACTCCTTAATAACATATAGGCTCTTTTGAACTTTTTAGTTTTTATCTCTGTTATTCACAAACTTGGCCATTTGTAACTCTTAATTTATAAGATTGAATTAAATAGTCAAAATCACTTATTTATTCGTATAACCATCTATTGAGGATTTCAGACAGGCACATAGATCTTTTCGGAAATCCTTTTGCTACATACTCTTTAGATTTGTCACTGCCCCACCCTCTTCCTTTATTCTACACACCCACAATATATGGATTACCATCATACCTCTGGTACTGTATTTCTATATCTTATATTAAAAGATAACTATTGGTTCTGAAATGCCAACTGTAGATTGGGGTAAAAATAAAATCACTGGGTCAATTTTCAATGAAGAGCTTTTAAAATGCTTCTTATGAATTACTGTAATTTATTTTTGTCTCTTATCCGAACCCTCACTGTGATTTTGACGCACCTCTACAGCGTAATGCGACAAAGCGACGGCCAGCAGGCTGCTGTTGGGACAGGCGTGGCAGTACTGCACTGTGCTCAGACGACTCGTCCGCATCTCCAAAAGCATGTTTGATGTCGCAACATCAAACACCTACAAGAAATAAAGCGCAATGGCAATGTTACAGCCACAGAATACATAGCTTTAATTGAGCTAATAGAGACAGTCCGTGATTTTGTTGTTCTGTAACTCAACTGGTAAGCATTGCCTTATTAACAGCAAGATCAAGACCAAGATTTTTTGTGTTTGAATCTCAAAAAATGCACATACTAATAAAATGTAAACAGAAAATTAAGTTGCTATGGTTAAAAGGGTCTATCAAATAAATAAATGCAAATGTTTTATGATCATGTTTCATATTAATTGGTGCAATGAAGCTGAATGTTATTGTAAGTATAGACTTGTTATCTGTTCCTATTTTTAAGAAAGTGCCATTTGTGCAATTTGTTTACTGGGTAAAAATATAGCTACAGGCGCAAAACCAAAAATATCGTTTGGCATTTCCCATCACACACACACAAATTCACTTACAAACACGGCGTTCCTGGCAGCACAAATGATTCGGGAGCTGTCACTCGACCAGGTGCTACATTTCACAATGACTTTTATTTCGTCGTCACTCTCTGGGAAAGAACTATCGACATCAATGGTTTTCCACTCGTTTGCAGATGACACCTCGAACAGCTGACAAACACAATTGTGCTATAAGAATCCAAGTATATATTGACCTGCTTTCCATAAGATGCTTACCACAGTTACCATAAGATGGTCTAGGTTCTGTTTTACGCTTACATCACAGCGATTGCAAATATATCCTGTAGAGCAGGGCCACCCAATCCAGCACCTGGTGGGCCAGTGTCCTGCAGTGTTTAGCTCCAACCCTAAACACACCTGAAGCAGCTAATCAAGGTCTTATTAGGCAGATTAGAAACTTCCAGGCAGGTGTGTTGAGGCAAGTTGGAGCTAAACTCTGCAGGACACTGGCCCACCAGGAGCAGGATTGGGCACCCCTGCTGTAAAGAACATTTGATTCTAGATTACTACTCTTGTTCAATACAGTTGTACATTTAAGGTCGACTATGAACAAAGGTTAGCTAATAAGAATCACTGTCTTCACATGGCCACACCTTTAAGGTGCCGTCACTGGATGAAGTGGCGAGGTAGGCGTCATTAGGAGAGAAGCAACAGTGATTGACAGGTTCCATGTGTCCAAACATGGTGTTCTGAGAGCTCTGCTTGTTTGGATTCCACAGCTGCAGGAAAAGAAGAGACAGGAATAAACAAGAGGGAAAGAAATAAGCCAGAGTATATCAGAGGAGTTAAAGCAGTCATATAATGACATCATCTTTTAAGAACTCCCAAAAGACTTTTTAAAACAGACGAAGATCCAAACATTACACACTGTTATACAACAAAAAGGAAAACTCAGAATTTATGCAACGACTAGCATTTCACATGACTACATTTATTGCAACGTGTGCCTTGACAAACAGGACCAAAAGTTAAACCTCAATTTCTCTCCTGAGTAGAGATAGGAAATTATCTTTCCTATCTCTACTCAGACATCTTACGGAGTTAATTTCCTTACTACTGCCACCTTTGGCTTGGCCACTGGGGGCTTTGTAAGACACTAAATGACTCCTTCAAGAAATATAAATTGTTTGTTTTCTTCTTTAAAGATAAAGAGAAGGATAGTCAAGTAAAGAGAAAAGGTTCAAAAACATGTTCAGTCTGCTAAAATCATCTTGTGTTTAGCACATCCGCTGTTACATTCTCCAAATCTCATTTCAGGGTGATTCTAGCACTCCTCAAGCCGCGATGTTCCACGAAATGCCCCTTTGTGTTCGCGCCTCCACTGGTGGGGGTGCTATCATTATGCTTTGACATCCAGTCTCCCTCTCGGTTTCACACCAGCAAATGAACACAGCTCTGCTGCAGACTCCTGCTGTCACACTCCTCCAGATCTCCCACAATCCTTTGCAAATTTCACAAGCTGTAAAATTACATGGCTGCCCCGTTCCCCTAGCAGCTGCCATACTCATTACACGTATTTACTAAACCTGCTTCTAAACGTGGAAAAGGGAAGAAGGTAAGAAAACGGGGAGGGGAGATTTAGTTCTCAAACTTTTGTGGCACATTCGGCCTTCTTACTTTAGTGTTGGTGAATTTGTCGTCAGAGCAGGTGGCGAGAAGGACACGTCGGCCCGTGTTGGTGAACTGGCAGTGGTTTATCTGTTCCTCGTGTTCCACATCAAACGCTCTGATTAAATTGCCTCGCTCAACATTCCACAACTGTAACACACACACAGGTTTGTTTTAATACATTAGTAATAGTCACATATTTGTTTTGAAACTCAAATGGTATCATTTTATATAATGTTTTGTATATAACACTATAAATAATAAAGCTTTTCTGAATATATAGCTTCATGCGAGTTAAAAGCATTAGGAATGCAGTATCAGGAAGAAACATTAACGACCCTATAGAAAGGCATATATATACACATATATGGACAGGGAGAGAGGCACACTGACCTTAACCTTCCTATCGCTTGAACAGGTTGCTATGTAACGGTCGTCAGGGGAGAAGGCACAGCACAGAACATCATCATCATGAGCTTGGAGCTCCAGAAGCTTCTCTCCAGAGGTTGTCTTGAACACCTATAAAGGACAGTGAAATAAATATCCGGCAGTCCAAAAGCAGTCAGATACCACTGCACACTTAGGGTCAAGATCAGTAGCTTAACTCATTAGGCAAAGGTCATGGGTTCGATTCCCAGGGAACAAATATACTGATGAAACCTACACCTTGAATTTGCTTTGGATTGGTCTGAAAGGGTTTGTCAGATTCATAAATTATATATATCATGAAATTATATCATTATATATGTACAATTTTATGTCAAGAAATTTAAATAGAAATAATAATAAGATGAACAGACAGATGGATATTTACTTTTAGTGTCTTGCTGCCCCCACAGGAGGCGATTTTACTTCCGTCTCTGGAAAAGCTGGCATGATAAATGGACCCCTGGTGCGGATGAATGACCAGCCGGGACAAACTGTCCTTACTGTTTTTATTCCTAAAGAGTTAAATCAAACATCAAAATCATAAATCTTGCATTGTGGGGCAATAAACTGTAAGAACAGCAGTAAAATCACATACACCCAATCGAGATACAGCTGCCCCCTGCTGGCCCGCTGCTGCGCCTGCATCAAAGCCTGCCTGTAAACCTCAGAGCAGGCAGGCTGCGACAGAGCCAGCTGCACCACGTCAGGAAACGGCCTCTGCTCCAGCAGGTGGCCATTCAGAGACAAAAACTCCTGAAACTGCAGCCTCACTTCACTATTCTGCGTGCAAAACAAAACATTTCTCATATTTAAACAACAGAATACAAGAGAAAAGTTATCTTCAACCTCACAGCTACATGTTTATTTAGTGATATGACACAACCTTGAGTGTTCTATTCAGGGTGCAAAATTAACACTTGTCAGTTGGCCTGTAACTTTATTAAAAAGTGCAAAATACTGCTGATGGAAGTGATGCATCCTATTTAAATCAAATAAATACAAATGCTCGATCAATGAGTTGATTCAGGACAATAGAAAAGACCAAACTGACTGTAATTAAATCAACATATTTTACCTATAGCATCTTAAGTCCTTAGCAGGTCACCCTTAAACTGATCAAAATGTTCGACTACCTGAAAAATCTATAAAAATCAAACTATATGGTAAATAGAAATAAATGGGTAGTTGGGGTATATGTACATCGCCACATTGCCATTAAGATTATACGTTCAAAATGTATACCAATGCATAAAGAAAAGTGTAACGTATATCTTGTAATCAGTTGGCAGTTTGAATCACCTTTTAATGACATTTGTCAGATATGGTAACCCATACCCATAATGTGACCAGGTAACCCATTTAACCCATCACTGGTGAGGAGTGAACACACACACCCGGAGTAGTGGCCAGCGCACTACTGCACCCGAGGAGCAATCGGGGTTAGGTGCCTTGCTCAAGGGTACTTCAGCTACCTGCCAGTGTTGGAATCGAACCAGCAACCTTCTGATTACAAGCCCGACTTACTAACCAGCAGGCCACAACTGCCTTTTGCTTTCAGTAGTTAATTTTAAACATTCCAAATAAATTTTTATAAATAACACAAATGTCATGTATTCAATTAATATGAGATCACTAAAACCTAATTATAATTAATTAAACAATTAGCAAATCTTGATTATAGAATAGCCCAAGAATAGCTTGTCACACAACTGGGCGTGTCAGCTAGCCAAGAGAATTTCACTGTCAAATACCCACAAACCCTTAAGTGAGAAATTACATGGAAGAATAATGGAGTACCTCTTTATCTAGTATTTCACCATATTCCACATAGTCATTGATAAGATGGGCAGATCCCATTATCTGAGCTTTGTCTTTCACCCAGTCCAATGAAAACATCAATGAATAAAGCTCCTACAATAGAAGGGAATTTAGCATTAATTATTTCATTCCAAGCAATTCTACATAAACACCATAGGAATGGAAATGTGACTACAGTGTTCTGATACCTTAGACAGGCCAGCTTTAGCCATGTGATATGGGAGGAAGTGATACCAGTACAAACAGTCTTTATCTCCAGGGCTGGGCACATCTTTGTTGCACATCTGCTGGTATTGACGGACCATCTTTTTATGTAGTTCCTGTAAGATATTTTCAGCATTACTTAAATCTTTTAACTTTGGATCATGAAAATGTTTTTTTCTTCCTATTAGACCACGGATATGAAAAGTGTTAAAAACATAAAAAAATAAAAGCAACATTCAAAGACATCAGCACATATGTTTCTACCACTCTGTGAGCATCTTTGATGGTCTCTTATGTGACTCACTTTAATTTGATCACGATTCTGCTCTGCCAGAAAGTCCAACTGCAGGTCATGAAGGTAATAGAGGTATGGCCGCTGGTTACAGTCCCGGAACAGCAGAGATTTATTTACAAACTCTTGCAGGACGTCCTCAACTTCCTCCAATTCTAGACCCCACAGCACTGACAGAACCTACAAGACACATCAACAGATCAATGCAAAATATAGCCCGAATACAGAACCTGGGTTATAGGTTTAATTCCCAGGGAATGTGGGGACTGATAAAATGTATACCACAAATGCACTGTCTATTTAAGTTGAATAAAAGCTGCTGCCTAATGCTTAAATGTAATCTTGCTGTAAATTGCATCCAGCATGTTAAGCCAACCTGAAATATTTGGACAACACTATACTTAACACAGTATAACTATACAACTTAACTAAACTAAAATGAAGAATATATTTACAAATATATGAAAATTCATCATTAGTTTATGCCTTAAGTTCTGGCTGACCTTAGCAGGCACTTTGACATCCTTCTGCATGATGCTCAGGTCTCTGTAGAGTTCTCTGTGCTCCAGCTCCAGAACCTGCAGGCTGGCATCCATGGCCTGGTCCAGGGCTTCATAGTCATAGGACGATGACTTACGGATTCGCTTGAACTGCTTCTTCTGCAGCTGTCGCAGGTAGTAGCCCCAGCGGTCAGGAAACTCCCTCAATAGAGCTCCGATCAGAGAGACCACCAGAGGAGAACCTAATCAGGGAGAGATGTTCAAAGTGGATGCATATGTATGCATTGTATGTATGTATCGCATGTATGTATGTATGTATCGCATGTATGTACGTATCGCATGTATGTACGTATCGCATGTATGTATGTATCGCATGTATGTATGTATGTATGCTCCTGTAGCTCAGTTGGTGGAGCATTGCATTAGCAGCCCAGTGTCTTGGGTTTGATTCCCAGGGAGTACAAGTAGACAAAATGTATAATCTACTTGAATCGCTTTGAATAAAGCGTATGCCAAATGCATAAATGTAAATGTGTTGTTGACATATGGCGTAATCTTCTGTACTTCAAAGAAACTGCTCACCAAAATATCAGCAATATATACTACAGCCACCCACACTCATGTCATTCCAAGCATTAAAAAATAAGATACAGGTTGTGTAATGACATGTGGTGAGTAAATAACATTTTTGGTTTCATTTTTGGGTGTCTGTGTCTTTAACCATAATGAGTAGTCAGATATGACTAATCATATCTTCCAAACAAGTCCGAACATGTGCTCACACTGACAGTGGGAAAAATAGAAAAGTGTTTCTTGGGAACTAGGTCATGTTTCATAAAGTTTTAGAGAAGTGTCTGGCTCATTTCTTTTTTATTTGCATAAAACAGGTGATCTGTACCTTTACATTCGCTAACGATGCTGCGAGCTTCTTCTGGAAGCTTCTGAGGTTTCCCATTTACAAACAAAGCAAGAATTTCCAGGGCTTTCTCCTCATGTAGACCATTCTCAACAGGTACTTCAAATTTTTTACCTATGGAGAAACAAGCAGAAGCACATTCAAATGAAACGAAAACATTACTTTAAATTAAATAAGGTTAACTGAATTATAAGTCTTGATACCTCTCAAAACAGCAATGCATTTGTTTGTAGACAAAAAAATATTTCTCCTATAACCTGGTAAGACCAGCTGTTCTCAATTGTACTTAATCATTTTGGATCATTTTGCTCAGGACATGCACCAGATTGAATTCAAATCGGAGGCACAAGGATCCCGTTTACACTTTGCATTAATATCCGGTTTAGGTTATCTGATTATAGTGGTCAGCAGAGGGAGATGGCTGCTGGTGGCAATGTCTCAAATGCGTCTACATGGTTGATTGGATTTCAAGGTGGGCATCTCCAAATTCATAAGTCACTTATTACATCAGAAATTCTGGATGGCAACAAATTGCAAGAAAGTCGAATGGTTATTTTGTTTTAAAAATGCATGTAACCGGTAAAGTTGAGCTCTGGACTTCTCTTTTGTTCGAGCCACATTAGCATTCCCACTACAAATGTGATGTGGATGCATTTTTGACACCTTCCAAATGTGGAATGTCATTTAAACAGTTAAGCAGCCACAACACTGATTTAACCTAGTCGTAAACTAACCTAAACTTTTATTTAGTAATCAACACTTACTGTGTAGCACAATATAGATGGTCCTATTGGTTTTTATTGCATAGGTCAATTCTGAACTAAAATAGCGCACTCACCACTAACTGAATCAGTCAGACTACGATTCCGTGTGGTCAGGAGGACACGACACTGAACATCAAAAGACCTGAGAGCTGAGCTGTCCCAAACATCATCCAGAATCAGCAAGGACCTTCCGGACACACAGAAGAGCAAACATTGAACAGTTTGAATGTTTATCTGTTCTTAAAAACACTGGCTGCAATAGTATCTCACAGCGCTCACCTGGGAAACCTTCGGAGCATCAGGAAACGTAGGCGTTCTTTGGCCTCCTCCACAGAGGACGGGGGTCGCTGGCTGGCATCTGAACTTTGACCCTGCTCCAAACGGAAACACAGAGACTGCATCCTCACCAGAAGATCTGCTCGCTCACACTGACCCACAGACAGCCAGTGAACTCCATCTGGAAAACATTCTGTGAAACACAGAGAGAAATACAGAAGGTTAAAAGAAACACAAAGAATAGTCACAACAAGAATAGTGACAAAAAATCTATTCTAACACACAGTTAAATCATTTTTCATACTTTTTGCATTTTTTTTGACAAAATTATTGATTGGAAATAATGCAATGGACAATTTTTCTTTAAACATCACACATCTGTTGCTTCTCTTTACTGATCCATTTGTCTCCCTGGCAACAAAGGGCACTAATGTTTGAGAAAACTTTATTAGTGGCAAATGTGGTGGAAATAATGCTAAAGGGACTGTCATAATTTAACATTGTAAAAACAAGATTTATACAAAGAGACAGTTTATTACACCACAATGAAAATGACATAATACCTGTAGTTTTTAAGAAGAGAACTACAGATTATAGTGCTAGCCATTACCCTTAATGACAGCATGATCGCGAACAGCCTCTGCAGCCATCACAGACTTCCCTGAACCCGCCATGCCGAACACAGTGACCCAGCCCGGCATGTCCCGCAAACTGTACAGCTTCTCCCGGATTAGGTTGAGCAGAGCTGGTCGGCTCACAAACACAACAGGTCTCTGAGGAACCCCACCTTCTCTCAGAATCATCTGAACTATAAATTACAGCACAGAATAAAGGCACAATCAGACTGTTTATTTCCTGTAGCTCAACTGGTAGAGCTTGGTGCTAACAGCACTAAGATCATGGGTTATAAGAGTAATAAAATGTACCTTTGTTTTAGTGCCAGAAACTGTAAATGTTACTAAAGTAGAATATGTAAGCAATAACCTGTCAGCCAGTTATCGTCACAGAACACTGTAAATGCTGCAAGGGTGTTCAGGGTCGTGATGTGAAATAAAAGGTTTATTTTATGATGATGACTGGCTGACTGTAAGTTTTCAACTTAGAGTACAGCTGCAAGCTAAATTAACTATTTATGAAATATTGATTTTAGTTTATATGATCTTACGTGAGAAAAGTCAGAGCTTAATGCTATGAAGGACATTCATACAGCAATGAGACTAAAAACGAAATGCTTTAAACGGTCAATTACACAGTTTAAAATACTTGACCAAACAATTGTCCAGTTGACCAATCAGAATCAAACTTACCAGAGAGAAGTGTAATAAGTCCCCTTTAAAAGAAATGAAACGGCAAGAACGTTCAACTTGTATTAAAAAATACACGATAATAATATTTTATTTACAAATTTTCATACAAAACAAAAGTTTCATACATACTGCAAAGTTGATAAATGCAAAGATAGGGCTGACGACATCCAAATACATTAAAAGTTCATACGTCAAAGCAGTAGATCAGCTAAAAAAAGTTACCAGAGGGAGACAATCCATCTGCGAAGCTTCTCTCTCCTTCAGGGCTGAGCAGAGGCAGGTCCTTATGGAGGAGGTTGGCCAGATCTCCGTAACTCTCCCTGATCAGAGCATTGTAGAAGGAGATATAGGCCCTGTTGTCTTTCCTCAACAGCACCTCCAGCAAAGCCACAGCCTGCTCTTTCCTGGTGGCCTGGAGAAGACAGTAAGCTGTTAGGTCACTTTGAAAGCCCATGTTTTCTAGAAGTAACATCAAGCACGTGTTACAGACCTTGCTGAGAACCCTCTCTTCTTCATCATTCGTCAGGACCCCGTCGCTGATCATGTGATCCATCAGGTAGGACGCTTTGATGTCTTGCTCCAAAATAGCTCTGGAGCGCAGCAGACAGCTGCGAGCTCGTTCCTCCATCTCCGCATAAGCTGCAGCGCTCTTTTAAGAAACACCAAACCCTATTTATGGCTGCTTACAGCAATAAGAACACATTATCAGAGAGGGTACAAATGAAACACTTTATTAATTATGGGTTCATATGGGAACTGACATTTTAGACAACAATCTACAGATCCACCCACAACTGTCTAATAGATGCAGATATTATACCTACATTACACCTACTACATTATACCTACACAATGCCATATTGTAATTAAGTGAAAAGTTTAGACTGGTCTTAACTTCTGACTGTTAGTACTGGTACTAACATTATAAATAGCACAGTCATCATTACTTAGTCCAGCACATCCACTTCATATTTTTAAGACATCATTAGTGTCTTTTTTTAATTAATGAAGTCCACACACAACCTATATTAAATCTATAAACCAAATTATGCATGTAAGCCTATGAACTATTAGATCTGATGAGGTTTCTAGATCACGAAGAATATAAATGTAGTCCAGCGTCAAAAACAGGTCAAGACATGACACTTCTGCTTAGCAAGCTTTCCAAAACAAAACTGAAACATGCCTGATTAAGACTGTTACGATGTGAACTGATAAATTTAGATTTATAAACAACATGAATTAATTACTTGCACTAAGCGATGTGGACATACAGTTTAACTGTTGTTTTACTAAATAAACAACTGTGTCTGTCGCTTATGTTGTAATGTTGAGAATACAACCTTAAGATCCTGCGTCTAACAGTAAATATATCAAATTAATATTAAAAATTAAAATACTTTGACGCTTAATTTAAAACACATGGGTCTGACATACTGACCTATTTAAATCAGGTGTGGTTTATCAACCCATATCCGGTCAAAGTTACAGAAATTATAACTGATTTCTGATCAGTTACCTAAACACAGAGACTCTAAACTTGTATTCAGAAGTCGAAAATGTACTTACAGATGTTGTGCTTGACGAAGAATGACTACGGTATTGAGAAGTATTTCTTTCAGAAATAATTTTGTGACTGAGATGAATTGCTTTCTGTTATATTCTTAAAAACAGCAGACGTTGAAATCCGGATTGTCCGCGCCTACAAACATCGCGCTTCCGCCTCTTTCACACAAACAACTTCCCCGGTGCGCTCTGACCAATAGTGAAGTGCCATTTAGTCACGTGATGCGATGAGGTCATACAGATTTGAGTGACGTCATATGTCTGTAACCAGGCAGACCACAAATACAAAGCACAGAAATCTCCGCTTTTTCTGCCTCACCAAAGAAAATGAACAATTATAATTTGAGATTATAAATAACAAACTGTGAGCCTAAACGATTACAGAGTTGCAGTATGATTGACACCACAATTGTTTCCGTTGTTTTTTTATGTAGTTGGATTGCCTCATGAATAAATTATTAACAAGAACTGGACGTGTCTGAGTACTTTATTGTTTATATTCATTAAAATATCCATCATTTTAGCATGGTTTTAATTACTTTTAATTACCGTACCGTCTACTTTTAGTTTTTACTTGTTGCTTGTTAATGTTGATCTTTTGAACTTTTGATCTTTTGCTTGTTAATGTTGCTGTTTTTTGAACTCATATTTTCATGTTCTTCTTTGTACATTGACAGAATTACTTTTGCAGAAGACTTTTTAATTAAAACTGTTTTGAGACCTGGATGTGTTCTAAACATGTTTAGTCTCCCATAAAATAAAAGTACAAAACAAAAATATTTCTTATATTAAAATTGGATTCACACAGTAAGTTCAGTAGTGACTAAATAATCTGTGATGCATGGTTAAAGAGGTAATAAACGTTTAAAATGCAGTGGCTACAGAAAACAAGTGTTTTGTGTAGTGGTTTTTTGTATGGTTTTAAGTATTTCAAACCCAAGCAGTCAATCCTATCCTTTACAATTGTAATTTAGCTAAACTGTGAGCAAATATGCTGTTTAACAGGCTTTTTAAGAACCACTGTGACAATATAAACCTCGCTTATTGGGGCATGTTGTAACAAATTTCAACGTGTTTAATTAACAGTATCTTTTTTCCAGGTAATATGGAGAAAATGTCCACTTGCTTTGTAGTAGCCAAAGCTTTAAGGTAGTTGATCATGCATAAATAACTACCCTGAGAAGTCTTTACTGGGGAATTTGTTTTAAAGACAAAGTTGTAGTTAAATAACTTGTGTCACATTTGCACGACCCCGTCACCGCTATGTTATGCCACATATGCCTAACTCTTGGTGTTTCCCAGTGATTGAATATATCCTGAATCCTAGAGGACAACTGGGGGAAAATATTTACTTGCCAAGCATGGTGGGATCACAAGCGGTGATGGTTGACCTTAAAACGGTTAATTAGTAATAAGTAACTGCAGAATAAATGTGTCAAGTGCTTCGTCAGGCTTAAATGAATGCATTGTCTGTTGTCGTGTATGAACAGGTAGCTGGCGTTTGGAAATCGTGAGCACCTATTTGCGCCACAGCGCACCGCGGCTTGTGCGTCTGCGCTCAATAGCTACAGTCAGTTTAGCGCTTACTGTAACCTATTAAGACATTCAGATTAAGCAGTTCATTGAAGGACTAAGTTTGCCATGATCGATCACATTAATTGCAGTAATGGTAACTGCTCGAGTGCGCAGGAGACGTTTGGTTTATCCGAGGGGCACTTTGCGCTTGTTAAGGCTGCGGTTCTGGGGTCCGTTTTTGTGCTGGCGACGTTTAGTAATTTATATCTCCTTAACACCCTCTGGAAGAGACGGAAAAGACATACTCGAACCCAGTTGTTTCTTCTGCACCTGTGCCTGGCTGACCTAGTGGTCGCTTTCTTTCAAGTCCTCCCGCAGCTATCCATGGAGATTACGCATCGATTCAGGGGCTCTGATTTTGTGTGCAGGTCAGTGAAGTATCTTCAAGTGGTCGGTATGTTCGCGTCCACATACATGATAGTGGCCATGACCATAGATCGCTATCACGCAGTCTGCAGACCCATGGTATCGTTTTTCAGGGGGTCTTTTCGTAGATATGTTGCCATAAGCGCAGCGTGGTTTATCTCCTTGGCGTTCAGCGTTCCGCAGATGTTCATCTTTTCTCTCCAGGAAGTTGAGAAGAGCGTTTACGACTGCTGGGCTACATTTATAGAGCCCTGGGGAGGCAGAATATATATAACCTGGATCACATTGTCCGTATTTGTGGTGCCTGCCGTAATCTTGATGTATTGTCAGATCAGGATATGCGCCGGGATTTATTTCAACATGAAGCGCAAAGCTTTGCAGGGCAGCACAGGTGATGGGCGCTCCAGCACTAAAGGGATATCCAGTGCCATGCTTAAGACTGTCAAAATGACATTTGTTATTATACTGGTGTACACCCTCTGCTCAAGCCCGTTTTTTGTTGTCCAGCTGTGGTCGGCATGGAGTCCAAACAGTGCGCCAACACAAGGTGAGTCAAACTTACAGTGGGGTCTGAAAGTGCGCTTTATAGCGAAACGCATCTTCATTTCATACAAACATTTCATTCAAAATGATTTTCCCAGCATTTCAATTTGATTGATAAGTTGAACTATGTCCATCCTTTGCCTTAATAACATCATGAACTGAAGCTGGAATGGATTTCACAATTTATTCTAAACCTTTTGATTCATTTTATCCCAGCATTGAGAATATTCTAGTGATCATCTTTTCTATTTTAGTAGAAATGAGGAAATATCTGGGGTTAACATAATAAATGCCACACATGTGCTTAAATTTGACATTTATATATATATATATATATATATATATATATATATATATATATATATATATACATATCTTAATTTTTTATGCCATAAAATGTAAACGGTTGAATGAAACCGTTGTTTTCAGTTTTGTCAACTAAAAATTAAAAAACAACATTAAAAAACCATGTGGTTACAGTAATACTTTAGGTAATACTTTACTCATGTGCTATAGAAGTGACTAAAGGGAAACAATTTTAACATGTAATGTAAAATGTCCCCTGAGGCATGGATCAAGACTTAGACATTAAAACACCAGATCAGAATAAATGGGTCTGTTTCACTCTGATATGCACAAGAGGATTCATGCATGCAGTATTCTGCAGAGTGTACAAAACCTTCCAAGTCCAAACAACTATAATTTTCCCGTAACAGTCCCTGCAGCTTGTTATTTTGTCTGATTGCATCAATTATATATTGACAAGTCTCTTTACTTGCTCTACAGGTCCAGTGTTTGTTACTATCATGCTCCTTGCCAGTCTTAACAGCTGCACAAACCCGTGGATCTACCTGTTCTACAGCTAGAACGTCACCAGCCGAGAAGCCTCACAGCATTCCACATTAATGCATTTGACAGGCGCTTTTATCCAATGCATCTATCAAAGCATTTTTCCATCCCTGTGTTCCCTGGGATAGACTGTGTTGTAAAAAAATGACTATGGCATGCATATATATGTATATATATATACACACACACACACACATATGACATTTTGAGCTTTTGACAGATTATATAAATAATTGAACTCAGTCACTGTGCTCTTTTGTGTTGTAATGACGTCCTCTGACTCTATGATTGACATTTTGTGATTCATGAACAATATAAGGTCTTGAATTCTTTTTTTTTTTGCCTTTCTATTATGGCTGTATTATTATACCATATGTATATAAAAAGATACTGCATAATGTAGCTAATGCCTTTCATTTTTTACATTGCGCTGCCACAAAAGAAGCTGAATATATCATTATGCATCTTTACAAACAAAAGAGCTGTTTAGGACAGGAAGGTCATTATAAACTTCATCCATTACCTTGTCATTTCTTGTTTCATTTATTAATTATAGGCAATGCTCTGTAATTAGAGACTGACCTTTGAACAATGAAATGAATTTAATGTTATTAAATTCATATTGTTATTATTTATTGAAATGCAAATTAGTGAGTGTACTAAATCCTCTAAGGAATTAGAATTCTATGTGGTGTTTTCTTGTAGTTGTTGTGACATACACTCGTGGCTTTCAAGCCACAAATTTCTTTGTACTGCAAGGCCTATTTACTGTGAAAGCAACTGTTTATATGATGCCTCATAAAATCAGTTTGAACCCTTAAATAAAGTGATGAAATTTCCATTCAACAGACACCCAGACCAATACATTATTCACGATTTTAAGTTATAATTCTTACCATATTCATCACAATGTTTTCCCATAGATCTGTTAAAATAATGCAGCCATGCTGGGCATCTAATCCACCTGTTTATTATTTCTAACAGATCTAATCATTCTTCTAAATGAAGCATTTCTTATGAGTTTTTTCAATAATTTTTCAATGTTTCTGTACTTGTAGCATGTTTAAAAATAATTATTAAAACAAACCACCAATAATAAAATATTGCACCTTTAATATAAAAAAGCAAAGATGTAAACTCAGTATACAGGGTTAAAACTTATGGGTTGCTATGACAAAAAAAAACATAACCCACCCTAAAAGCACCTAGCCTTTGTTTATAAAACACTATAATTAAAATGATTTGGCTTTTTAGTGCAAAACCTCTTTGGAATTGAAGCTAAATGAAAGCCGAAGGCAGTCTGTATCCAAGGCAGCTGCTGGGAAATGGGATTAAAATAAATGATTGAGGCCATTGCTGCCCCAGGATCTTAGTGAAGGCAGAAGTGATAAGACCATGGCATTTTGTGCCCCTTATCAAATACAATATGGTCTCAATTAGGAAACTCAGCAAATGTGTTCTGAAAAATAGGAGCAATAAGATCATCTGATCAGATAATATTAGAAAAATAGCAGATTTATTTTGAAATTCAATAGACCAGCATCAAAGTACACAACTGCCAATTATGTGGCCTGGCTGTCCGGACATGACAAAATCCAGATACAGTTAAACAAGAACACTGGACATTATATAAAATCATCCAAACTATCATCCAGAATTTTGTACTTATTGCTCAAGGCTTGGATGGATGATTAGCACCCGGAACACCACATCATGGACCAACTATACAACTTTGGTGTTCCAAAGCTGGTCCATGTATTTATACTCTGACCTACAAAATGCAGTGCCAGACGTAAGGAAAAAGTTATGAAATTAAATATGCAACTGAACTACACCATGTGACACCCATTTCCTAGTATAAATATATATTTTTCTTATATAAAGTCCTTTAAAATGGAAACAAATATTTTAATGTGACAATAGTTCTGCAGCACTCGCTCTTTCTTCATGCTCTGCATTACATTTCCTGAAAGACTCAATTTCCTCATTTGTAGATTTGATTGTGGCCACAGTACAGCCCTTGTCTTTTGAGAGCCGCAAAAGTATCATCCAAACAATTTTGCTGCTCCTGCGTGATCACATGAACACAGGATTGTGTCAGCTGGACTCAGTCATCAAATCGACTGTCCGTAGGAGAACATTCAGCAGGAGATGCAATGACATGTTCAGCACAAACATCTTGCAGGTTCAATAGGTTTTAAGGATCCTGCCCTGGTATGTTCTCACAGCATTAAAAGTTTTTGGCAGGGCAGTCTGTTGAGTTGATGAATGTTGAGTTCTGTTGCTGTTGAATTTACCCTTGCTGTTATTTTCACTCTGACAAGATTAGATCCACCAAATTAAGCAGCCAAAAGGGAAGAATCTGCATGATAAATGTAATCTAAGTTTATAAATCGTAACTGCCGGCTTGGTTTCCACTGTCCTGGTTTATTGTTTTGATCCATTTTTATAATCTGCCCTCATCTGGCAAACAAGAAAAAAAACACATTTGTTTGTGTTGGAAATTCCCCATAAACAGTTATGTCAACAATAATCTAAATATACAAACTCCACATGCTCATAAACGCTAAAATGTCATTCGGAGGGACTGCGTATAGACACAGTATAAATATAGACGCAGCACTAAATAAAAATATGAAAAGGCAATATCAAAATTCGTGCAATAAAGCCGTATGGATAAAGGTTTATTCTTTTATTATCTTTTAAAGGCTGCTCTGTGTTAACAGCGCAGTATCGTGACATGTTGTCGACTCACACTCGAGCAGCGCTGACGTCTTGTTGCTACAGCAACAGGAAGTGACGCATGGACAAGCCTTCACGTGCTCACTGACCTGGACCAATCAGAACGCTTTCAGTCATTCATCGCCGAATTCAACCAATCGCGTCGCGAGTCGTGGTGCATTAACTCTGCGCTGTCAGACGGCTGTGCGATCAGCTGCTTTAATCTTGATGTAACTTTGCGACAGAGAAATTACCTGCCTGGGTAAGTTAAACGCTTAAACCTTCTTAAACATAATAATAATAATAATAATAATAATAATAATAATAATAATAATAATAATATCTTAGCGGTAATGCGATTGATTGTTATTACGATGCGAAACGCGAAAACTATGTACAGCCATACTTACTGCCACTTGTTTTGTCACGAAACTGATCGATTATGTTCTACAATTGTCTTTCCTGTACGCACTTTGTCTCTTAAAATATATATTATATATTAAGATAACGTGCTAGTTGTAAATAGTTACACGAAATATGTGCAGCAGATATTATATACACATTTGATTACTGTCTAATGGGTAACAAAATCACAAATAAGATATGTCTAATGTCTCCGTTGCTTCTCATAAATCAGGAGACAATTCTCAAGAGCTTAATTCTCTAATAATATTCTCTAATACCAAACCTCTGTCCAGAGAGTAAGAGCGTTTAAGTCTATTAAGGCTATTTAATTATCTTATATCTGTGCTATTCACCCAAGTTTGGAGTTCTCTGCTCTTAAGCAACTGTCATGTCATTTATGTCTATTTTTGTTTCTCCAAAGGAATTTAGGAAAAGCATCAAATTTCTTTCCTGTTTACAGGTCTGGCCGCAGACATGGCGACAGCTCATTCGGTGTTAACAGCTGTGTGCATTCTGCTCATCACAGAACTGATTCTGGCTGACAAAGATTACTATGAGATCCTGGGCGTACCCAAAGACGCAACTGACCGGCAGATCAAAAAAGCCTTCCACAAACTAGCCATGAGGTATCACCCCGATAAAAACAAAAGCCCCAATGCGGAGACAAAGTTCAGAGAGATTGCTGAGGGTGAGTTCCCGTCACATTCACACACCCATTAACCACGCACCTCGTATGTGTTGGTCATGTGATGGTGCCATAGCAACATATACGTTGCATGCCACATGAACAAACCACGGTCAAACAAAGTTGTCTGAAGTCTGCTTTCTGTTTATTGCAGCATATGAAACATTATCAGATGACAAGCGAAGGCAGGAGTATGATCAGATGAGGAGCAGTCCCTTCTCCAGGGGGGGCACAGGAGGAGACGGTGGGCACTTTCATAAGCCTTTCAGCTTTAATTTTGACGATATGTTCAAAAACTTTGATGCCTTTGGACACAATCCTCACGCCCACCATAAAAGACATTTCGAGAGCCACTTTCAGGCCCATGAGGATGCACGTAGCAGGCACAGAAGACACTTTCAAAGCTCTTTTGGTGGTGATGTATTTGATGATATGTTTGAGGACATGGAAAGGATGTTTTCGTTCGACGGACACCAAACGAGGACTCAGAGCAAGTTTCACGGTTCTGGCAGACAGCATTGTAGGACTGTCACACAACGAAGGGGCAACATGGTCACAACATTCACCGACTGCTCTTGAGTTAAAACCTGCATGCAGAAATGAACCTTGTAGGTTGTGTGGAATGACATTTGAATTAATGTTGTTTTGTTTGTTTGTTTGTTTTTGCTTTTGTTTGTTTGTTTTGAGTCAGTGTTGATGACCTCTGTAAGTCTTCTACAAGAATCGCACAACAATCTCCTTAGTCCAGAGAACCTAAATCAGACTAAATAATCATGACTAGAATATACATACAATAACCAGAATATGCATACTGAACTACATAAAAAATATATTGAAAAAGAACATAAACCATAGATAAAAAAGTCTTAAGCATTGCCACTGTGAATATAAAGACCTTTAAATAGCACTTTAATCTGGTTAAATCAATAACTTTTATTAAGCTCTTACATTTGTGAGGTCTGGATTTGGGATTCACTTCAGATTAAAAGCATAATTTTCAGTGTAAATGGTCTTATTTGTTTACATCTGAGGCCTTTACAGAAATAAATTAATCAGGAAGTGGTGAATATGATTTGTGAGGTTCCCTTACAAAGTGATTGTTTGTGATTACCAGCCTACTGTAGGTTACCATGAAAGGCATGCGTGTGATCACATGAAAACATTCAAAGTATTTTACAGCTGAACTTGTTTGTTTCGCTTTGTGTGTGTGAACGTTTAGTTTGACTTGAGTTATTGCTTGATGTTGCACAATGTTAATAATGTTTAACAATGTTTAATTGCTGTTTTTGTTTGTATATCTTCCATCTCCGCTAACATGACACCCCAGCAAGCTGTGGCTCTTTTTTGGGGAAATCCTGTGTGTGCAATAATTATCACAATCTTATTGCTGTTAAGGATCTTGTTTCTTGTTAAAAGAAAAATGGCATAGGATCAAATTTAATGCTGTACTGTAAAACGGTTGGTTTTTGTTTCAGCATAATTTCCATGTAATTATAATAATCTAAGATTATTTTAAGGGGTTACCTGGGGCATGTTTAGGGTTAAACAAATATTCCACACTCCACTACAATTTTCCACTATAATTGTGTGAACGTGGCTTATTTGTTCTGTTGAGAAGAGCAGAGCAATCCTGTTAATTAATTTTAAATGTGTCACAGAGCTATACCATTCTGTGCCATGTGTTACAACAATTACCTCGTGTCAAAGCTTTGTGGACAATCACAATGACATGCAATATTAGAACAAGCACCTTGTGTACTTAATACAGCCTATGTTTTACCCTGTTTTAATACAGGTCATGTTTCACTTCTGCCACTCTGTTCTCTGTGTTTTATTCTCATAAAACCTGCATTGTGTTAAAAACGTTTTTAGTTGCTATTGAATGTAAGGTTATGAGCGAGCACATACTAAAGCAGGATACTGAATTCACTCAGACTGATAATGATAATCAATATGTAAGTGCAGAACATTAGAAAATAATTAGTCTGCATAGTTGTATAATCAACCCAATTTAAAATTTTACACTAATACAGTAATTTGGAAAACAGACAGATGTTGACAATAGGGGAGGAACATGACACTACACATGAGACAAGATGATCTCACAATAAAGGCATTACCAAACAAACCAGTTCTAAATTACTCCCAGCCGTCACTAGAGGAAATATCTAAATACTTTGTACAGAGTCCTGTAGATGCCTAATAACAGCCCAGAACTGCATATTTGTGGTGACACTGAAATGACACGCAGGCTGTGCTCAAAATCACAAGCAGCATTCAGAGATTGGGAGTCATGAAGGCACATTTGAATTCAATTTTTGAATTCAGATCCTTCACAGTCTACAATATCGCACAGTCCTGTGCATGAAGTTTGGCGATTTGTGGAAAGATGTTTTTTCTTTCAAATCATGATTCCATTTCAGGATTACAGTTCAGACAGAGCTATTGAGTTCAGGTCAATAATGAACTGATGAGCAGAACCAGGCGTCTTTAGGAGGTCTCACAGGAACCATAAAAACTGAACTGAATCTAAAACCAGGTGTGCTGGGCTATGGTAGGCAAAGGGGTCAAATCCTCCCCAGAGTCATGAAAACAAGACATGAAAATAGGAGAATGTGGCAGAGGACTCATCATTAAGAGATGGAGAAGCACTGGGTCTGTGATCAAGGCAAGTGCCAGTTTCAAGAGCAAACTGACGGGGTCCAAGTTCACTGGCAGGTTAAAACAAGTTTGGTGTGGATTCAGGATCAGGAACATATTAATAATTAGTCCTATCAATGTAAAGGATGAGATGAATATTATTTTGGTAATCCTAACAAATCATCATTTTCATTTTTTATTAAAATTGTGTGTTTGAAAATTGTCTGTTAAAAAAACAGAAGCGTGACTCATTGAAGCTTTCAAGTTGTTGTGTTCTACTTGAATAGAACAAAAGGTTTGTCTAAAATATACAAAAGAAACAAGCCCCATGGTACAGCCACATATTGTTTTCTTACTCAGAGTTAGTAAGAAGCATTTGAGGTGAGTTTTATCAGGCAACATGAGTGATATGTTTACCTGTGCAGGCATTTTGGGAACTTCTTGTATATTGATTGAGTGCCAGGAAATAAAGAAGCTGAATAGGAGCTGTGTTGTGGTTATGCTGCCCTTCCCTCACTGGGTTTGGTACTAATGGTCTTTTTGAATAGAAGTTGAAGAGAAGGGGAAGAAAGGCAGCTCTTTGTTTAAAAAGATTAAGCCTTCGCTACTGCATTGCCAGAAAATCTAAATACATTGGCAGACATGAAACACATGCATAAATTTATAAACAGATGGAAAAAAATCACATAAATGCTTACAGAGAGAGATACACAAATATATATATATAAACACAAATTTAAATGACCATACACATTTTTTATAGTTCATATTTATGTTATTATATATTTTTAATCACATTTCACTTACATTTTTACATTTTAATTATTTTTTTACTGTCCACTGTTAATTCATATATTGTCTTTCTGTTTTTTTACAAGTCAAACTGTTTTAATGTTACGTTCACATTTCTGCTGCTGAAACTGTTTTATGCAACAGTAAAAATTAAAAATGTACCACCTTTGTTTACAAAGCTTTGGGAATATGTATTAAAGTATATTGTGAATATGAATTGAACTCAGTTAAACTGAATAGCCACACTCACACCAGATAGCAGTGGAAAAGGTATTCCACAACTGCACAGGTATTCCATAGCAAACAAACCTTTTAAGCCAGCTATTAAACAACTGAATAAATACATGTGTGCAAACCCACAAGTATTTCTACAATACACCCACAACACAATACATAATTAATAATTACACATTCAGATCACATATCAATATGTATTAACCACTTAAGTGGAATGCTAAACATTATGTATTCACGGTAACATGAAAGGCAATTAACAATACAGACAGAACAAACATAGTGCCTTATGTACAAGTAAATAACAGTAATTTAGAATACAATGTGTGTCATATGTTTAAGGGATAATGTCTAGCCCAGTCCTTATTATAAAATAGAGCGCAACAGGGTGATCAAAACCCCCATGTGAAGTGAAGGGCTCTCATATTATCCTGATAATAATAAACCACTACGAGACATATAAACCAGAAGTGTGTAGAAGACTGGTTGCCAGGGACAACAGACAATCACAGAGAGCAACTCCCTTCAGTGAGATTGTTTACACAGATTGGGGCCATATATTTTTTTTGTGTAACAGCTTTGTGTACTTTGCTGGGTTATCGATTATGCACCAAAACAAAGCAGTAATCTCAGTCGACTGAGACTCTTGGATCCCATAAAATTTACCTCGTTCTTTTATCAGTGAGGCTCTTTCATTCCATACACATCTGAAAGAGGAACTCCTGCAGCCAGTCAGTTGATATTTAAAGCTGTTGTTCTGTAGCTCTGAAAAACAACACAAGCGTTTAGGTTTCTACATTTTACTGTACTGTGAATCAATAGGGACGTAATTTTTATGATTAGCATTCTGCTTGTGGTATAGATAAACAATATACACAGATAACCAAAGAGTGCGTTATTTCTTAAAGATCCATAGTTTTTATGCATAGTTTTTATGCATAGTTTTTATGCATGTTTAAAAATCACATTGACAAACGTGCCGACTGGAAGCAGGAAATGATTATCATTAGCCACGCGTGTTACCTGTAAGATTGATTTGTTTGGAAAAGGAAGGTTTTGTAAAAACTTCGCAGTTATTATTATCTGGCTAATAATTGTCAACAACAGCGATGATTTGTTGGCATTTCTAGCTATGAATAAAAGGAGTATGAAAATCTATAAGAAAATATGCCATCCTTTGCCACGCCTGTGTTGTTGCTGTAAGACCTCAGACTCTTCACGTAATTTCCCAGAATTCCACAGTTTTTTTTGTTGTCATTCTTGCTGTGATTATTAAAGCAGTTACTTTTAAGGGCCTCTAAATACATCTTTATGGGACCAATAAACTAAAGCACCGTTGACAGCTTCTGACCAGAAATGCAAATGTTTCCAACACAAAGGAGGATTCCTGGATAAGCTAGTGGTTAGGAGCCTCTTACTCTATCTTTCCCCTTTTCTCTCTCTCACTCGCTCATTTTTCATGGATGGTATGGAGGATACAGAAAAGAAGGATTATAAGAGCCCTAACTGGTTTTATTTCCAAAAGGAGAAGTAACATATTATGCTAAATTGACTGGCCCATGTTATGTGGACGTGACACATTTAAATGCACCCATGTATATAACAGGCCACTTGCATAGTTTGACAGTAAACAGTATCAATATATCTGCCCGCTTAGAATCACTAAGACATAGAGGACATTTGCAGTTCTCCAGATCTCCACATAGATGCAGTGTTAGGTTTTCAAGAGCCAAAATGGTGAGTTGTCATAGCATACTTTAACTCAAGCTGCCAGTCTTATTATAAATAATATATATATATATATATATATATATATTATATGTTAAAATGTTTATTCTTGCAGGAATCTCTTGAAAATGACCTCAATCAAGACTTTCAGGATGCCATTGATGTAATTCAATGTCACTCTTTGAATTTTCACTATGACAGAGGTATATATTATAAAATAAATAAGGAAACTATTCATTTTATATCAATAATAATAATAATACTTTCAAATTATTACTGTTATTATTAAACTTTTTGTTGTTGTTGTCTTATATTATGCATTATCTTCTTTATTTTAGAAACCAAATTCTATGAGAATTTGGAAAGTCAGCAGTCGTCTGCCAGGCACACCGTCTCATACTATCAGTTCACACCTCACTTTGAGCTTTCTGGACCTGCATATGACTGGAATCAATCTGCAGTATGTTTACAACTCATTTCATTCTTCACTCTCATTAGGTTGTGATGCTTGTACATGTTTTGTGACTGAAGAACTTTCTCCCTGTATATGCAGTCATGGTCTCACATTGTGCCAGATGTGTCTCTGGGTCCATTGGGTTCCTCTGAGCCTTCAGCTTTTTTCTCATGTTTACCACAGCAACATGGAAAAGGTAAAATATTATTAGAGGTTGTTTAAAAATGTGTCATGTCAGTCGATTGTGATTTTGTAGCTTGTTCTGACAGATATTCCTGAAAAATTTTACGATAACATTATGCAATAAGCATACGCTTTAATCCAAAGCATTTCACGGTGCTTACAAGGTATATATTTTTGCATTATATGTTTAACATGGGAGTCGAACCCATGACCTTGGCCTTCCCACATTTTAGGTAACCTAAAAATGTGGTAACGTCATAATTAACTATGTTTGTTTGACATGTTAACATCACTGAATCCACTTTAGGTTACATCATCTACAGTAGTCAGATCTGAAAGAAATAAGGGCACAATTCTATTTTATTGTTGATCTAAACTATATTAATTTTACAGTAATAGGTCACATTTACTGTTTTTGTTGAAGATACAGAAGTGCTTTATTTAGCTTCGTTGTATATTGCTTTATCTCATCAGGTCGTAAGAAGTTGCGTCTATATGAGTATCTGCACGAGGCGCTCCATGACGACAACATGGGCGACTCCATCCAGTGGATGGACAGAGGGAGTGGCATCTTTCACTTCATCTCGAAAAATAAAGAGAAACTGGCCGAGTGCTGGGGTCAACGCAAGGGCAACCGTAAGACCATGACCTACCAGAAAATGGCGCGTGCCCTCCGCAACTACAGCCGAACGGGTGAGATTGTGAAAGTGCGTCGCAAACTCACCTACCAGTTTAATCCAGCAATACTGCAGAGACTTAGTTCACTGTCAGGCTACAGTTTAGGCCCTTCATCCAGAGATATTGCCCTTCATCAGCAAGCCTCTACTGAGCATGTGTACACTTCTGCTGTACCTGACTGTCATTACCGGTATGGGCAGAACTCCTATGAAGGCGATTACGACCTCGCCACTGTATTGACGATGCATCAGGACCCTAAAACAGGCATTCTGTCTCAGTGATTTCATAATTAAACCATCAACCAATCACATTCAATAAATCTAAATAATACTTTCTGTGGCATTTGCGAAGTTGGACAAGTTCAAAGGGATAGTTCATCCAAAAATGAAAACTCTACCATAATTTATTCACCCTCATGTCATTCCAAACCTATATTACGTTTTTGTTTCTGTGAAACACAAAAGAAGATATTTTTGAAGTACATTTGTACACAGTGGATGAATAAAGGGCATTTCTCAAAATATCTAGTAAATGATAAAAAACTTTTATCAAAAGTTTTTGGGTGAATTATCCCTTTAATAACACTTTATACATGAAAAAGACAAAGCAAATGTATTTTTTTCTGCTGTGCCTAAACAAAATAAGTGATATGCATTCAAATATTGGGTCTTTTACAAATATACAATATAATTACAGACTATAATACACTTTGTTTTGCAAAACGCTATACTTGAAAAGTGTATTTGTGCTATTTTAAAAAAGGCCACTTTTTGTTTGTTATTTTGCACAGAATGCATAGACATGCTTTTTAGGTGTGACTTTAAGTGTCCAAAAACTTTTGACCTTTTACTTTATTAGTAATTTACAATATCTCACTATTTCAGTTATGCTAAAGTTTATCTGTATTTCTCTCAAATTGTTTATATAAAGGACACAACAGATCATTTATCTTATCATTCAAATAAAGCTTGCCAGAATGCCACTTAATTTGTTTGTTAAATTCTCTGTAAAAGATACAAGAAGCCACAGTATAAATGCTGGCTCTGATTTCTTTGCAAATGCAGTGGGTTCTTATCTAATTTCACAACTGCTCTGTGTACCATTGCTTTGTCATATTACAAACCGATCTCTTTTAAAAGATAGTGATCGCTAATGCAGGGCAGTATAATTTCCAAACCTAACAATAAACACTGATCTCACACAAACGTTGGTTTGTTAAAGTTTTAAACACTACAAATATCTCATTTATGTTGCTGTTCGCATTCTATTTTTTAAATCTGAAAGTTTGAGGTACGAGATGGGTTTAGCGTTTTGTGTAGGCTGTGTGTCATTGTTAGGTGGTTGTGGCTGTTTTATCTCCTGCAGTGGAGAGGATGTGGTTACTGGTTCTGTAAAGGTGCATGCTAGAGATGTGTTAGAAGTGGATCTATCTGTGTGTGTGTGTGGCCCACAGAAACTGTGGTTTTGGACAAAAATGTCTGATAATTCATGTACGCTGTAGATCACAGTCCTGTTTACTCCCCTGACTTTTGTTTTTGATAAAGGGAGTCTGCACCATTGCATAAAAGATTGTAACATACCATTTTTTTCTAGTCTATATTATTTGTTATACTGGCTAAATATTAACACATTTTATTTTTGGTCAACTGATCATTTTTAGTGTATGTATAAAGTTGTCCAAACGTGTCCAAGCTAAGCAACCACTGAGGTTTATTTCATTAATTAACTATGGAATTGGTCCACTATGTTTGACAGTCGAATACATCTGAGTACTTGTGTTTATTTTGAACAGTAGCCTATATCTATGTAATCTAAAATGTACCAAACTCACGTTTTGTAAAATGCTTTGCCTTAATCCTGTGTTCAGTAATATAGGCAATATGGTTTGACACTTTGTTATATAATGTAGTCACATTCATACATTATTAATTCTGGCATAAAGGTCTAAAATATTTGGGGACAGTCACTGCACTATAAGCCTTGCTTAATAAAGAAAAATACTGCAAGGACTGTTTGTTTTTGTACCAGAACAGCAAGCAGAAATACAGACTGTATGTACTTCTAAAAAGTAATTTAGAATTGAATAGTACAGACTTCTAAAAAGTAATTTAGAATTGATTATATGCATGAAACATTTGTAGGAATTTCTACAATAATATAAGCCAGCTGGAAAACTTCCTGTGAATCGTCACTTGTATGGCGGTATCTTCAATTTCATGAGGTAGCTTTAACAGCATCAATGGTATTATACTTAGTTTATAATCAGAATATAGTCTATATAGTTAAATAGTTAGGCCTGGCATTAATAATTTTTTTATTAAGTAAAAAAGCATGAAAAAGATATTTAAATTTCAGCATTATAAGGGCACTGTTGCGTTCCTCAGTGTTCCTCCTCAGCAAAATGTAACTGGACTATTAGTTTTGCCCGAGCTAGCATATCCAAAACTAGGAAATAACCGTGCATATAGCAAATCATGACAGAATTATCACAAATGATAGTTTATGAACTGTTTTCGTAATGCTTTGGCAGCAAGGGATCCTCGTGTCATGTCGACCACTGAAGTTGTGGAAACTTCTGAAGAAAAGCTAACAACTGGAGGGCATTAGAACAAGACACGATCCAGCTGCAGCTTTCTGCACCTGTGGCTCAGCAGGTAAACCATTCTGTCAATCTCTTGGTGCCATTATCACCCCAGCTTTCTATTTTCTAACCCATTGCTTTTCTTGTTTAAACCAGGTCAAGGCAAACACCTCAGACTCGTATACAGACACTGGGACAAACAACCAGGAATCAGACCTTCACAATGCTTCCAATGAGCCAGTTTTTAATGCCCTAATAGCACCAGAGAGACCTTCAACTCAAAATACAACACCTGAAAAGACCATCAAACCATTCTCCAGCATTACACCTGCAGAGAAAGGTCAGTTCTGCTTTTGTGGTTTATTTAGATGCTCCAAGGTTAGAATTAACCTGGGGAACTATAGCTTGGGATTAATGCAGAAATACCAGTTGAGTCCTGCTACTCTTATAACTTTAAAGACTCATGGTAAGCATGGTTTAAAGAATGAACCATATAGACCTAAATCTAAATGACAGCTAAATAACTGCTAATACGGGGCAATGGAGCACAGCTCGGTTTGTCCACAGTGTAATATGGTCATACTTTGCTGCTTTATGACATTTCAAATGGCTTGGTAAGAGGAGAAGGCTAAAATTGGTTTCTATTTTTACTTTTTGTGTTTTGTGCATAATAACTTATAGTAATGTATTTTATATAACAGACCCTTGAATAAATGACTACATTTTTGCATTTTGTACATTTTGCAGTCTTTTGCATATTGGATTTTGCATATTGCATATTGGATTTTGCATATTGGATCATGTGGCTTGGTGATAAAGAATAAAGAAACTTTAGCATTTTAGAATGTCCAGTCAACTTATTTATTTTAACTGTCTTTCTTTGTCAGTTTCTTTAAATGATAATGATTAAATATCAATAAGAAACCAAAACAATCAAACAAATAAAAATCTGTTTCCTTCCGCACAGCTTATTTGTCCCCAGTGGGTGGCAGTGCTGCTACACTGAATTGATTTAAATGGTGGCCTGCAGACACTGTGACAGATAAATCACAGATTTGTAGATACATTTATTTACTTTTGTCCCGTTTCTGATACTTTTTAAAATGTCTGAATGAATTGCTTTAGATCGCAAAATATCAAACCAAGTGGCATCTGCAAACAAATTATACTAGAACTTTATCAAATCAAATTTCACATTTTTTGTTTCAAATCTAACATCTTTCTGTACAATGTTTTGCTTGATTAATATTCAAAATAAATGTCACATGGTTTTGACATTTTGTCATCTAATGCAATGACATTCATTTTTATGTGTGGCTTAACTGTCCAAATGCTTTTATTGGGGCCACTGTAAACATGTAATGTGAATACTGATGATAGAGGAGGAAAGCAGAAATGTTGTTCTAAATTCAGAGTCAGAGATGGATTTTGCCTGCCTTTATAAGCCTCATAGTGTTTTATTCACATGGCACAGTGGAATCTATATATGCAGCAAGCATTTATCTTCCCATAATGCATCATTACTTCTAAAGCACTGCCTGCTCCACAGGGAGAATATATAGAACACATTGAATCTTAATGAGATGTTCAAAGTGTGAGTGGATATCTGTTCTTCTTTGTGTATGTTCCTTCTGTATGTATTAATGTGTGTGTGTGTGTGTGTGTGTGTGTGTGTCTTTGTGAAGACTCTCAGTGGCAGATGCCACTGTGACTCTCTCTGGGCTTTTTATGTTGAAGCTAAATCCCCACGGGCGACATGAACCCTTGTCCACCAGTGTGGTCTAAATGGTTTAGAGCCATCTTTGTGACAGCCCCTCATAATACGTCCTCAACACCCTGCATTTACTGCTATACACACAAGGTATTAAATGGGGCCCATTTGGAAGCGTCTGCTACCAATAAAGGGCAGAAAACATATTTCAGATCCACTCAGTCAGGTAACACTAAGATCGAGGGCTATCGCATGCTGGTTTGTTACGGAGTTTGATTACGCTGTGGCATTCATAAACTCTTCACATTATACATAGACAATTCAATGAGCAATTTCAAATGATTTTGTTAATGGATCCAAATGGTTGTGGTGTGATATTACATCGTGAAAAATTCCCAAGGATTTCATTAATGGCAAGCACACCATGTTATGAGCAGAATAACTGCTGACCAAATCCTGTCTAAATCCTTTAGAACAAGAACAGCCTGAAATTACAGTGGAAAAAGTTTTGGATATGACCAGCATCTAACATTACTCTGTTCTGATCACGTGACCATCTGACATTTTGTCCCATTAGTCTTTGGCATAATTGTGTATGCTGGAGTTTACAGTCAAAATTAGGGAACATCCAATACATTCAGCTTTGCAGTGTAATATGGTTCTGTACATTTTTTGATATTTGTAGGATATTGTAAATGAAATGAAATGAGAAACAAAGGATAACTTTGGATTTTTTAACTTAAAATCAATCACTTTCATTTTTTACTTCCATTCCTTTATGTTTTACCCTAACTCAAAATATGTTCCATAAAAATGTTGTTGAAATAAGTTCCATTGTTTTCCATTGCAAAAAAACTACATTATCTAAAGCTATTTGACAGCTTTATGTAATGAACAGTCTAAAATTATTACCAGATAATGTTCACCCCCCCAACACCTGTATGTAGTCCCGTTTTAATGTCATTGATGACAAATCTTGACAGCCCAAATCATTATAAGCTATTGCTGCGTGGTAAGAATATTTATTCTTACATTTTTCATATCTCCAGTTGTTATTTTAGGGTGAACTATTGCTTTAAATAGAATGTTTTCCTCTCCAGGACCTCTTGAGGAATTGTGATGTCACAGGCAGCTCCTGAGAGCCATTAAATCTTCAGGGCCTCATTGTGTGAATTACTGTCACGTCTGCAAGAAACAGGACCTGATTTATAGCGAGAATTCAAGTGTTAACAGGCTAATTAGAGTAATGTCGATAACAAGCACACTATTTCACCATCTTTCATCATATCTATGCTAAATGTTAGAGTTCAGAGTGGTTTTCTAATTACAGACTATAAAAGAATTGCTTGGGCATCTTCACTGAATTTATAGTGCTGGCTGTTTACATCACCACACTTGACCTTCATTAGATCAACCTGATCTCTGATACTTGGCTTAAATGCTAAGTGAATGTTTCCTATTTTCTCTCCATGCTCTAAATATCCAGTAGCAGCCTTGTAATGAAGGGGAGGAGCTTAGGCAGTTAGAACCCTTGAATTGCAACAATGTTACCCGGTAACATATTATCTGATTCACAATAAGTGCACTTAGACCTGTTTGCCTATAGATAGTATAAGAATCAAGAGCACAAAATAAAACAGTTGCATTTATTCAATTTGTGTTTTGTTTCTTTTAAAAGTTCAACATTTTTATGTTTGTGCAGTTTATTTAAATGGTCCTTCTGTGTGACAAATCAAAAAAGTATACTAGTTTCCCAGTGAGAGGTCAGATATAAAAAATTGCATGTATAATTATGGTAATTATCAAAAGATGCAGTTTCAGATAAAGTAAAGCATGTCACACTGCAGATCACTGCCGTTTCAGCTTAACGTGTCATTAGCAGGATAGCCTCTTCATTACACTTTAGCAGTGTTAAAGACCCCATTAAATGGCTTGATGAGTACCTTTTCATTTCTGTGTTGACGTGTCCCACTGAAACAAGAAATTTGGGCAGGACATTTCAAAGGGCTCCCCCCTTTACTATGAGCGGTCAACAGACTTTATAACCACTGAATTTATTAGAAAACAAGACACGCTCATGAGTGCAGAAGTCATTAATATTTGTAGTCCATTTTCCAGAAAGTAAAAGACATTTTTCATATTTTTACTTAATTTACTTAACTTTTTACTGTATGAAAGTCTTTCTTGATACATTACAATCAGCAGGGTAGCCAAACATCCAATACTAATGTAACATATTAATAATTAGTCATTTGAAATATTTGGTTATTTGAAAATCCATATTGATCAACCACTAATCTGAATATGGGGTGGATTACAACTTTTTACAAAGAAAAGAAACTTTGCGAAACTCAGAGATTCCTTGTTTTCTGCTATCCCCTGATATTCAAGCCCCTTAGCCTGTCTGCCTCCAGCTGGTGAGGAGACCAGATCCACAACTAATCCCCAGGACTTTAGGAGAGCAGAGGGAGGGGGGTGTTATAGATGCTTTTGGGCTCTATTATCAAACAGTTAGAGGAGTGGCTAGGACGAGTGCTATATAAACCCCATTTGTTCATCACCCCCAAATCTGTCACATTCTGCTTGGCACTTCTGCATTGCCCTCAACTCATCCTCATTTACTTCCACACTCTCTGGTGCAACGTTCCTTACCTCACCCCCCGTTTACATACAAACAGTGACCTAGGGTTGCTAGCCCGGATTGACCCCTGAACCCACTTGACTGGTACCCGGTTGACCGGAGAACGGCTCAACATGCCTGAGCCCACAAAGAAAGGTGAGAGTCAAATGCTATCCGTGAGGCTGAAGGTGTGTGAGAACTTTGCCTTGTAGTTGGAAGGAGAAACCTTGTAATTGCTTGTGCAAAAGCTAGAAAGTTCAGGATTGTTTTGAAATCAAGAAATAAAAAAACACGAGGTAGCGGGTTTTGATTACTAACATATACACTGTTACTAAAAGTTGTTTGCTTGAACTCATCAGCATTTGAATCACATTTATCAGCAAAGTACATTTGCGCTAACAAGAAAATCTGTTGCATAAGAGGAACATACAATATACAGTGTGGCAGGAATGTATAGGCTACATGTATAGACGTTTGTTGCAGTAGGTACTTTCAGCCCTGTATTAATGTTCAAATTAGTGCTTTGCTGCATCACCAAGTAATAAAGATGGCAAAGTGACCCAAGCATACAACACAAGCTCTGAGATGATCAGGAATTCTGGGGGCAACTTTGGAATTGACCTTGAGCTGGATGATGATGGGGTGACCCAAACAACTTAAAAAAGCAACCATTGTCATAACTGTTGCTATGATGGATGGCGCGTAGTCAAGGTGATTAGAACTGCCCAGGCAGCTGAGCTATATGGGATTCTGGGTACGGAATGGTGCTGACTTACCGGGCGCTGGGTTACAAGACATAGAGCTTGGCTTTATTATAGTGCCAGAGGCATCGCTGATGGATGATGCAATGCTAATGGCCTGGTGTGGAGAGGAGGGATAGGGTCATGACTCCTGATGGAGACATATTTCAGGGATGATGATATGGAGATGTGTTGATCAGCTTCCAATGCATAATGGATAGATGGAGAAATCAATGGAGATTTTGGGTGTTAATAATTGGCTGTAATGAAGCCTTTTAAAGAATATTGTAGAGAAAGGATAATAGGTGGGGTATGGAATTGCTGCAATTCGGGTTCGAACCTGTGTTTTCATGTACTTCTATGTACTGATCACTGTACCACAGCTCAGACTAACAGTTATGAATATTTCTGAATTTTGATCTTTTATTATAAGCGCCAGTGACATTTAAATGTTATTTTTGGGTCATGCATTGGCTTTCCTCTGTGGATGACTCATATTTTAATATCTGCCATCTAAAGATATCCACTGAGGATGGCAGTCACATAGGATTCCATCCACCTTTGACAATGGGGATTATGAAGCAGAATGAGAGGGATTTGAGAGTCTGGCGGTATGGCAGCTATTTTGATGATACTCATAAAGATGGCCATAAACAGGGAGTTGGTGCAATCCATTTCTGTATATGGCTTGCATACGTGCGCGAATGTTCCTGATTGGCAGGCCGTGCAAATGTCATACACATGATAGTGCTGCTTTTTATTTGGCCTTAGATGAAAAATAAAATTGAGAAGATGCACTTGGTGAATAAATCCTACGGGAAACTGGTGTCCATCAAAATGAAGCCCCCCTCTCAGGTAATAAAGAACATCATTTCTGTTGAGGTCATTTCTCAAAGTAAAAATACTTTATTTTGGCCCAGTATATAGTAAGCTACTCACAAAGTAATATCAAAACATTGCTCTGTTTCTTTGAGCTAATTAGTCCAACACATAACACAATTTGTTCAACCAATGGCATGAGCTTAGAGCTGTTTGCCAACCAATGGAAGACAAGGAAAGTGTTAAGGAAACATGTTTGTTTCAGCAACTCTTTTGCACAGAAATTACACACTTCAGCTTTAATGAAGTGGGGTTACTGTAAAAACGGGTTACTGTAGAAGCTCAACAAAAACAGAAAGTTGTCATGTGCCAGTTTAAATGTTTGATTATGGAAGACTCCTATTGCTCAGATGCCTTCCACAAATAACCTTAATGGACAGAGAGAGAGAGAGAGAGAGAGAGAGAGAGAGAGAGAGTATTAGACTTTGTGACCATGTCTGTTTGGAAAAATAATGATTGTTCTCATAAATTTGAGGGAACAGCTGATGGGGAGAAGTTGGGGTTGCCGTGAAGCACTGACTCCAAGCTTTAAAAGGCTAGACGGGGTATGAATAGGGCTGGACCCCCGGGGAACTGGATTCCAGACCCCGGGAATAGTTCAGAATGAGCAGACTTTTAATCCCCATTCCTCTCTCTCGCTCACTCTATCTCTACTACTTCTATCTTTCATCCAGTGACTTTATGACTGTATCATGCTGAGAATCTTGAGCTCTTGTTTGTTTGAACTCTGATCTCTGTGATAAATAATATCAAAGGATAGAGGATATAACCCAATGCCACATATGACCACAACACAAATAGCGTCTCTCAGGAAAACAACAATAGAAACAACTAAACAGACCTATTATTATCTAGTCAGGGAAAGCTGCCCCTTGACTGGAAACTTAGAGACAAAGTTAATGGAGAAGGAAACCCCATGTCTTACCCTACTGGGAGTGCGGGGCGTAAATGTATATCACTCTCTCTTTCAGTAAAGACAGTGTCATTCGTGTCAGATCCTTCCTTCATAAATCAGCTCTCAGAGGAACAACACATTCAAGCTGTCATCTGCTTTGTCAATCTTTGGGTCACCGAAGTTGGCAAGGCTTGCTTGTACGGTTATTCTTTGCCCCATAGTCACCTTAAAGGGGCAGTTCACCCAAAATTAAAATTCTGTAATTGTTTACTTGCCTCCATATTGTTCAAAACTGTATTCATTTTTTTGTCGAAACAGAAGATATTTTAAGGAATGTTGCCCTTTATCTATACAACAGGTAACTGTGGTTGTCAGCGACTAACACTCTACCTAACACGTCCCGTTTGTGGTCTTACAGAAAGTCATACGTGTTTAGAACAACATGACAATGAGAAAATTATGTTTATTTTTATGTGACAGAATTGTTATTTTTGGGTGTACTACCCCTTTAAATGGCAACTGTGTCAGTGTGCTTCAAAATATAGGTTGGCAGCGACTAGAACATGTTAGCCACCGTTCATTAGCTTGGCAGACAATCGCATGTCGTTGAAAATACTCTTTATTAAACAGAGTTTGAATTAAATGGTCTATTTTAAGAGGAGACAACATGAGCCTGTCTGTCCTCACGGCAGAAGCAGGGACAGCTGAACATACCTGTGAACCGCTGTGCTGCAGTGGGACAGTAAAACAATACCTTTCAGAATTGCTGTTATAGCTGGATGAGACGAGGGATCTCGAAATGGCCGAATGCCACGCCAGCTAAGCTGTGACATAAATGGCTCTTTAATGGGTGGAAGGATCTACGTCATTGCCAAATCTGAGCTGAGGTGTCCACAGATGTGACCTGGTGGAGGTGTCATGCAAAAGACAAAAAGAGACAGAGAAAGAGAGAGAAAACTTAAATAAAAAGTAATAGCACAGCATTTTCAATAGCTACTTTGCATCCAAATGTATGTAGATTTGCATGTTAATCTACAATCAGTTTATTTCAGATAATTACCACCAGTGCTGAAGTTAATAAGTCTGAAGGACCTCTTGAATGAAAAATGAAATACAATAAAATGAATAAAATAAACATGACTTTTGTTGAGCCATGGGGTGTAGGAGAGATTATTTACATAACAGCTTGACTCCTGAATATTAATTAAGTGATGTAATGTTCACCCAATAGTATAGATTGTCACACAATACTACAGAATGTACTGCCATTGTGAGTGGCAATTAAAAATAGCCTTATTACTACTAAGTGGGTGTACCAATTTAGAAATTTCTAAGAGTGGGAAGCTTTTTAATGTGTGTTACGCCCCTACATGTGAACAAGAACAAATATTTGATGTATAATAAACTATAAAAAATATTAACGATTTTTAAAATGAGATTACACTAAACAACAATAAACTAAAACGTATTTTTTTAATTACCAATGGGAGAGATGGACTCACAGAAAGGGCAAAACAATAAAGGTATCTGATAGCTGAGAGATGTCAAAAATATCAAGAGGCTAAATGAAGCGAGCGCAGGTGTTCACAATGGAGCGCTCATGCTCTGAGAGTTTCACAGAACTCTCTTCGTGCTGGCCTGGCATCCTCACAGGAACTCGTGCCAAGGTAGCAGTGGAGCAACAAAGCTGTTGACATTTACATCATATAATTATCTAGAGGAATTTTATTGCACAAAGGTTTCTCTCTTATAGTTCAGGAGACTTAAAGCTGAAGTGTGTTGTTTTATGTTAAAATACCCTTTTGTACCCCAGCTTAATGCACAGAGAGCTATATAAAAGCCATTTTAGGTTGATGTTCCTCAAAAAGTGGAAATACAATTACTTGGTAATGCTATCAAAATGTTGCTCTGTTTGTTTGAGCTTTCTGACCAGCCTAACACGCTAAAGTATCTGTTTGACTGACCAATGGAAGAATGTTTAGGAAAGTCAGGTGCCTGTCACGGGTCTATGCTATAGTAATCTATAAATACAACAGTGAGTTTATTTTAGAACTATCATAGCAGATATATGCATTCATTGATTATTTTAGGCCTTTTCCAAGCCCTGTAATCATATTAGGCTCTATAAGAACACTTTCATTACATGCCCGTTTAACCTGTTATGATTGCTTTACTGTCTAGACATATGCACCAGGACTAACACGAGTCTGCTCTGATCCCGGTTTAAAATGGAATGTTTTACACTCAAATACTCCTTATACTCTGAACACGTGACACTTGGACCATATCTGGAAACTTAAACCACAATTTTAACTGTCAATATTGTTGCATTGACGACAAAATATCAAATTATCGCTTATTAAGCAAAACTTATAAAACTTAAAAAACAAAGAATATAACATTTTGAAGTCATTTGTCGTTTTTATACTACAAACCAATAGATCAACTGTTAAAATACAAACAAAAAGTATTCAGATATTGTCATATTTGGGGTATTGTGTATTTCTTGTTACTTTGCAAGGACACTTATTTAAAAATAAAGTTAGTTCTAAGCAAAGGTCTAAATCATTTACATTTTTGTGTGGTTTAAGTGTCCAGGTACTTTTAAGGGCCACTGTACCAAGCAAACAGTTTAAGCAGAAATGTTAACCCCTCACTACCAGCAACAAAGAAACCACTTTGAGTTGTTTTGTTTTGTTTTCCCGACAGATGATGGCCAACCTGAAGGTGAGTGGTAAAAAAAGTTCATCGAATACTATTGTTTGCCTCGTCCTGTATCAGTTTTTCTGAGTGAATGGGTGGTGAATGTCCATAGAAGTTACATTCTCTATACAAAACATGGTTCAACAAGCAATTCTGATTTTTTTATAATTAATTAAATTATTACTTATTAAATTATTAAAAATACAAAAAGAGGTGCAATCATATGTAGAAACAGTAAATTGCATATAAAGGAAAATTTACAGTGGGGTATGTACAGTTAACCTGTAACTATCGCAAAAACCAACCTACAAGTTGACTGTACGCTATCCCTGCTATTTAAATATAGGAGCAGTGATTAAAATTAAAATATTAGGTTAGTTTAAAAGGTTTTCCGATATCAGTTTTACCATTGGTGGTAGTTAATCGGTTTGAGTCTCAAGATGCCGCCAATTACAGTGCTTAAAAATAATTCATACCACTGATGCACTGGTATGTTCTCATAGGCAATAACAAAATATCCGTTTTTGTGTGAATGCTTTAGTGACATTGTGAACTTTATTAGTTAGTACAAAGTTACAAAGTAGTTAGTACAAAGTAGTTAGTGCGTGGTGGCGTTTGTATGCCATGTATGGTCTAATGGTGGACGCCAATTACGTGCCGTTAAGACCAATGTTAATTTAAAATTTTCAAATTAGTGTGTATATTTTCTGTCTTAAAGAATATGCTCTGCATTGTCTCAATGGTCCGTGTCCTTTTCAGAAAGGTACAGCTATGATTTTCTAAGGTTTACACACATTAGTCTTATCATGTTGGCATTTGGCAATGTTATGTTCATTAATTTACAGTAGTATGGTCAGTCAAAGAAAGATCTCTATACGAAGGAGTCCCTTTAAAAAATAATATCTATTGCTTTTGAGATCATTAATTTATAATCATCAGCAAAACAGGAATGTTTTCGGAAATTCTGTTTCTTTTGATTTCACATTGCATTGTCCCCTTTATACCAACGCATGACCTTCATGAAACACAAGAAGACTAATTTTTTAGGATAGATCTACACAGAAATCTATTCTGCTCGTGTTCTACACACAAGGCTCATTGTGTTTGCCTGTGTGTTTATATGGTGTAATGTGATGACATTTATATAACTGTATATAAATGGAACGTCTGTATACTGTGAGAGTGTCTGCGAGTGGATGGTCTCCTGTCCCTTAGAACATGTATGTGTCTGTATGTGCTGCTTCATGCTTTGAAAGAGGCACTTGCATTTTTCCGCTATGTCTGTCACATACTTAGAGAATTCTGCCCCTGGTGACGCCCCAGCCGAAATGACTCGTACAGGTAGGTCATCAACCACGTCCTTCTGCTTCTCGGTGCTCACCCACAGAACTCTTACCTCACGAGTGTGAGTGTATTTTCTGTTTCCACTGTTTTTTTTCACCAAATTTAAATTTTGTGCTCACAACGACAACAACAAGTAAATGCATTTCTCACATGCAGCACATATGTACATTAATGCACACAGACACACACAAACCGTATGGCTTGAATGTTTCACACCCACCCACACAACGAAACAAACACTATGCTGGCCCACACCTTAACCCACACCAGAACTAAGGCTGCCCTGCTTTGTGAATGGCAAGACTTCTTTAGTAAATGCATATCTGTATATGGAGATCTTTAATGTAAAGGTACAGTATATTAAGAAGAAGCAAAGTATATCCACAGCAGCACATTGGTGCAGACATCCCATGATTCATTGCTTTTTAATTTTTTTCGTAAAACTGACTGCTTTACAGAAATGTAAAGTTTACATTGAGCTAAAGTTCAGCAGGGGTCAAAAGTCCAACATATTAACATTTTAAATTTGAATCTAGAAATTGAAACAAGCAAACAGATTTATTCTGTTTCATTGGATATTCTAAAAAAAATATCCTTTTTGCATTATACAAATTTATTTTCTTTGTTTTTTTAAATATATTTATTTTTAATGCACATAGGTGTGTTCTGTGTCTATAAAACTTTGCTTCTTCTGGAATTCACAGTGTCATAGATATACAGTGACTAGTTCTGCTTTGCTCTCTTGACCATATTCCAAAGAACTTAAAAGAATAAACCTGATCAAATTACCATAAACTTAGAGATAAATTTATATGCATCATATTTTCACATATTTGCTTATATACTTATGTTTGTAACACACTTATTGGACCAGTCTAGTCACTATACATCTATGTGAGTTTCTGCATGTTGTAGACGGCTTCCTGAAGTCTTACTGCTCTAGCCTGGCTGTGTTTGCTGTACAGAGGCTACAGCGGCAACCAAAGACACAGAGGCCATAGTCACTATCACAGAACCAGAGCCAGGGGTTTCCGAGGCAATACCTGCTGAGGTCACTCAGCCACAACCAATAGTAATTGAGGTGACTGAACTAGAGCCAATAGTTGGGGAGGTCACAGACCCACAGCCAATAGTGACAGAGCCTGTAGATAATGGTCAGAAGGAACCAGAGCCAATACAGGCTGAGAGTTCTGCCAAGGTGAGTGATGTAAAGGAGAAGAAGCCTGGAACAGCTCAAATGAATGGTGAGTATTGCTAAGCCACAGTTCATAACAGCATAATATCAAATTATCAGTGTTGGGGAAGCTACAATGATATTCATTGAGAAATTGTCTAATCTGACTGTGGTTTTGGACTTTGTTCTGACATCTTTTAGAGCAGATGCAGCATCATGTGAAAGCAAAGGTTTTTCAACCAATGCTGTTGAAATCTTTAAAAGTTAGTCACCATTTATATATTGTTCATAAACTGTGTAGTTTTCAGCTAGTCGTGTGATCTTACAGTAATTTGTTGCCTCCATGAGATGTAGAGGAAACCTTTAAAAAGGTTTTAAGAAGTTCTGGAAAATTACTGTTTATTCCTTTATCTTTTAAATGTTTGTTTGGGTAAAATTACTGAATGCACTTTTAAGTAATTGTTTCCTGTTTTGTGTAGAAAATGGTACACTGAGCTGCTGCTTAAACATGTAGTTAATAACATTGTTCCTATTCACTCCCCAACACTGTAAGTTGCTTAAGGTCTGGGTCATGTACACATGAAGTCGCCAGTGTTCATTTTATCATTTCCATCAGCGAAATGGCAGTCTTTTGGCTGTCACACTAAAGTCACACTGAAACCGCTTCATGTGTGCATGTAGTGTGTGTGTGAGTGATGTAAATCCCAGATCAAGTCCAAATGAATAAGGAAAGTCCAGATCAAGTCGATGAGGCATGTATTTGCATATGTGTCCACTAACACCTGAATTTTGCCCCTTTAACAAAAGATATAGATGCTGACAATAAGTCGTTCTCTCTACAACTATACAAGGGGTGCAAGTTATCAGTGCAATGTTCGTCACATGGAGATGTACGTGTGTTTTTATTAAATAAAGATGCATCACATTTTCTCTCAGTCTTTTATAATTAGCATTATTTATAGTGGTGTATGCTAGTTTGACACAAATCTAACATTTGTATCTGTATGCGATACCATTAAAGGGTCTTGGACATGAAATTTGTTCTTATTGAAGCAAAAACAACTAAGCTTGTTATTTTCTGCAGCAGTTAGGCAATAATGCTCATGGGTTTCACCAGCAAGCCATAATATCCATGCTAATATCTGTGTGTTGCTTTTATTAAATAAGCATGTGCTTGTAAACAGAAAGCTTCTGTCTTGCAAAACACACTTATCTCACTCCCACATTCAGGAATAGTTTACCAAAATATGAAAATTCTGTCATTCTTTGCTCACCATCATTTTTTGCTTTAAATTTGAAGGGGATGCTGCACAAAATATCGCAGGTTTCATTCACTTTCATTGTGTCTTTTCCATAAAACAAATGTCAGGAGACTATCAGTCCCTAAATTTTGTGTAACATCTTTTGTGTTCTAACAGTCATACAGAATTGGAATGACATTGGAGTAAATGATGGCAGATTTTTTTTGTGAACTATCCCTTTAAATACCATACACACATCTAAACATCTACAGTAAAATACACTTAACACAGTCTCATATCATTCGTATCATGCCTGACAGTATTTCATTTAAAAACATCTGCACTGCACCGAACCCTACCATGGTTTCATTCCCAGCATTCCACCTCTTCATAAGTGGGGTCATGTATAAAATGTCATCTTTCATAAATGTGCAAATGCATGTCGTATTGATTGACACTGGACATGGAGTTCAGTGATAGGTGGGTCTATGTGTCAATCACACCTTTATTTCAGATAAAGATGATGATGTCACCGCCAGCACTCCATCACCTCCACCTCCAGCAGGTTGGTAACCATGACGATCATCATCAAATCTTTACTAATGTTATTGCTATGAAATCATCAAAAACATCTTAAGAAGAAAATAGCACAGAAACAAAAGCACAGCTTTAAGAAAGACTTTCAAAAACTTGAGAACTCTTAATATACAAACTTACATCTAAAGCTTTCACAAAGTAACGTGTGTGTGCAAACATACACACATGTAACGTTTGTCATTTTTTTTACCTAAAAAGCTGCCGGATTCCTACAAGCATTAAAGCCTTTTATATCTATATAATATAAGATTATATATATATAAAGGAAGAGATGCAGAAGACATCTGATGTGTATAAGTACATTTATACACATTAAAACATGCTTGTACAGAAATGCATAATTCATGTATATGTATATAATATAAACATAAAATAAACATAACTGTATGTATGTTTTAACTATTTTGTTTTCACATATCATTGCTATGTTTAAAAAGTGCTTACTGTCTTTGTCACACTTTAATAATTGCAGAGTTAAAAAACATTGTGTAGGACTATGCAAACATTTAGCCAGTTGAATTTTATTTTAGTGTTTTAGGTCGCCAAACAGCCCTTAACCTAGGAAAAAAAAACAGATTCTGATGAATAATATTTTGTTTTCTTTCACAGAGAATGGCAACATACCCAAGAAACTTTCTATTGACCTTCCTAGTAAGAATCTTTCATTAATTAATGCCTGATAGTATTTATAGTGTAGAACTCCATATGACTGCCTATCCAAAGACATGTTTATTTTTAGATTATGTGTGAATCTAATTATTTGGGCAAACAAGTTCAGGAGCATTGAGGTTATTAGCAGTACATTCATAGACCATTCATAGATGAATTTTTACATGTTTGTGCAACATTGTCAAGCACACAAATTATTATTTATGTAAAAATGCTGGAAATTCTGTCTATGGTCTCACCCCAAAACATACTGTGATAGCATTTCAAACATCTGTGACCTGTGTTGGCAAAATGGGCCACAATGAGCAAAACGAGTTCCTGTAATTTTCACATTTGCCATTAAAAAACCTTAAAATTAGGGATGATTTGTTGGAATTGGACAAAAAATAATGAGTCTGTCACCAGTTGTCAAGGAGAGCAGAAAAACAGCAATTTTTCATGGATTATTAAAACCTAGAAAGGTTTAGGAAGGTAAAAGCAAATAAAGGTGATTTTAGATGTTTCACCGCTATTTGGAGCATTAGGATTGCTAGATGAGGACTTAATGAAATAATCTTAGTGAAAACCTTAGACCAAAATTGACATCTTTCAATAGTTTTGCCTGTAGCTCGTAATTAGCCTGTGCACATTCACAGTCATTTTGCCAGCATTGGTCACATTTTTCAATAGTGGCGAGACTAATTATGCTTGCTAAATAAAAATATCCAGTAAGTAATGCACAATTACGAAAAAAATTCTTTGTGCGAATTATACAAAGATCACAGCATTAACAGTCTGTCACTGCTTTCCCATTGTGTTTATATGTACCATTTGTGTGTTTGCCGCAATTGACTTTACAGTACTATTGCTTATAATATGCTGTAAATGTATTTTTATCTCTGTTTAGATGATAGCGACCCTGAGTCAACCAGGGGGAGAAAAGACTCAGGTAATTCAATAACCCCAGCAGAACCTTTAATCGTTCTTTAGAAAACAGTGGAAATACAGGCCGCAATGGACGTGTAGTCACAACATCATAAGAAACTTCCATTGCCTGATTTCCCACAATAGACAGTCAAATGGCACCTGACAATGTTTGCACATGAAGGTCCATTTGACAAAAAGCAGTGCAATGATCTACAGCAGAGACAAAAGCTATTTCCTAAAACACCATAATCCCAAACCCCTCTGTGGGATCTATGGGGTTTTAGAGATCATCTGCTTCTTCATACTCCATTGAAAAAATTATTGATACAGTTTATATTGTTATTCATAAGACAGGAAATAAAACTCATCATTGACCATGGATTAAAAACATCTGTGAAATCTCAATGAGCAATTCAAAGAGTGGTTCTACAATGTATATTTACATATGTTAACCGATTCTCTCTTTCCCTTTTAAGGTCAATCAATGTTGCTAAATGTTGATGCTTTCTATGTTGCTCAATGCTTTGTGGCAGCAATGTGTGATAGTGATGTGTCTTTGTGTGGTTGTGGTAAGCTGTATGTGTGTATGTGTGTTTGTATCGAGCAACTGGGTGAGTGCAAGAGATATTGTATTACTGTAAAATACTGGGTAACACTTTATAATAACTTTCATTAATAGCTAATATAATGCTTATCAGATCAGAAGTTACTGTAAATTAAATTGAACATATATGTATGGACATATTTTACATATTTAACAGTAATTAAATTTATAACAACGTACTGCTGATCTGTTCACTATTATAGAAACAATCTTTTGTTCCTTTAATGAAAGTTATTATAAAGCTACAACAAATATGGCGTGAGATAAAGTTCTCTTTCTCCTGATTGGTCAGTGTGGTCTCTGGGGGATGGACAGCCTCCTGAGGATATGGAAAAACAGGTTGATACTCCGCCCCTCTCAACTCTGTTGATTGAAAAGCCGCAGAGTGGCTCCATCACTGTAGGTCAGTAGATGCAGCTGCAAGGTATATAGAACCAGAAACTGAATCAGTAATTGCTGTAGCTTCCTGTACCTGTGGAAACCTGGAGGCTGTAGTTGGTAAAATAAGCAGGTGCAATTTTCATTATTCTGCCATTTTCTTTCAAAAAACATGGTTCACAAAAACTTTATTTGTTTTAAAAGGCGGAGACATCACCTTCATTGCTAAGGTGGAGGCCAAAGACTTGCTTCGTAAACCAACCATTAAATGGTTCAAGGGCAAGTGGATGGATCTGGCTAGCAAGACCGGGAAGCACCTTCAGCTAAAAGAATCTTTTGATCGGCAAACAAAGGTGATGTGTCACACAACATTTTTATTACAATAACACAGCCGTCCTATGTTTATTCTCTCACTGTTGTTTCCATTTCTGTAGGTTCACACCTTTGAGATGCACATCATCAAGGCCAAAGAGAATTACGCAGGAAATTACAGATGTGAGGTCACCTACAAAGACAAATTTGATAGCTGCTCTTTTGACCTGGAGGTTAAAGGTTTGTTTTCTGTCTGTACCTAAGTTCTACTTTTTTTCGAATATGAAGTATGCTTTCCTACATTTGATCCCTTTTTCCTTACTTCGGTTCTGTTTTTAGAAATTCCAGAGTCTCAGAGCATTGATATCCGCTCAGCTTTTAAAAGAAGGTAAAAAGCAAAATGATGAAAGCAATAAAATAAAACAGCAAAATGATCCTTTATTATGAGAAAATCAATCAATCATTATTTAATTATTTGTAAAGTGTTTCACATTTTGCCTACAAATTTTGGATGTTATTAAGCAATTTAGGTTCTTACAACTTAAACTTCATAGCACATAGACATTGAAAATCATTTGAAATTTTTGCTTAGTATATTACTCAGCATTAAATTGCTGTGTAAGTAAATTAATCTAACACAAGGTACATAAAGCTGACAGAAATATATGATTCACTCTAATAAAACAGGACTTCTGTTCCAGTAATCCTCCACAAACCGATGTCTAAACATTTGGTTTGATGAAGGGTGGGATTACTAGAAAGTTCTCACTTAACCATTTTATGAAAGATCACCAGCAAATCAACCTGTCAACCAAACAACAACTCAACCAAACCAAACCAAAGTGTTTGATTGTTCAAAGGCCAATGCTTGCACTGGAAACCCCAACAATGTGTCAGAAACGCAAACTATCCAAGTTCATACTGCTCTCCCAAAACACCTGCTGTACAACACAGCAGCAACACTGGGAGAATCAGTCATGAGACCATAAGATCATTCTTGGTAGATTGTGCACAAATCAATTCGCCCAAAGCCAGTGCTCCTGTGCTCTTGGTCACAAAGCGAAAGGTTTTTTGTGTACACCTCAATCCTGCATTAAGATGGACTAATGCACGGATTGCAGGCTCTTGCGTTGTTCTAGCATTGTTTGATCTTTGTGTTTGTGATACTTTCTGATTAAATTCCATTAATCTCCTCTTGTTAACAACAGCAGTGAAGGCCAGGAGGATGCAGGCGAGCTTGACTTTAGTGGGCTTCTCAAACATAGGTGAGAACTCCCATCTGGCCCCCAGGGGCCCAGTTCTTTCTTCTTTTTTTGCCTTTTTTGTCTTAAGCCCTGAGAGGGGAGTCTGGTTCTTCAGTTTTTCTTTTACACTGTTGATAAAATCCAACAGTATCTTTTTACACTCTTTAAAAGGGTTTCTGTATACTACTGTGAGATCACACACCTGTCAACAAATCTCCATATCACTCCACCAGCATATTGAAATCATTTGTCATCAACAGCATATACAGAATGTACGGTCCATAAACCATAATGTTGCAATAAGCAATGAGAGACAGCGATTTTATAGACAGAACAGTGGCAAAAGCACCATAATAAAAAATGCCAATATTTTACAAGCTGTTGCATTGATTATCAGTGAGAATATGCAGTTATTTCGCCAAGTTATATGGCTTATTATTCTTAACTGTAGGTTGTTTGTGGTGGTCAAGTCACACAATTTTGAATGTGGCTCATCCAATGAGAATTTAGAGTTTAGAAGCTATCCATTATATAGCACTCATGCAACTATGCTTGTATTTATGTCCAATTATTTCTCTATTATTAGGACACTGAATTACGAATAGCTTCTAAACAGAAATACATCAGTCTCCACAAATGTATTTTGTTGCCAACATGGCAACATAGCAAGAAATACTTTGAAACTGTTTCACTATTTACACAACCTTCATTTTTGAGTTTTGCCTCTGGAAACATCTTTTTTATGGAGTTTTGCTGTCAGGTAAACACTACACAGGTGAACCCGTGCATAACAGAAACAGTTCGAAAATTATTTTGGCTTGTCTTTTTCTCTTCCCCATATATTCAGAAACAACAGGTTAGTATTGTAGGTAATTAAAGCATTAGACCTTATCAGTGGTGAGTATTTTAATCCTTTAGCTTTCCAAGCATGATCTCCATAGGAGCTGTACTGTACAAGCAAGAGTGTTGGCCTACTACAGTACGGTAACACTTTATTTAAAGACAGCATTCATAAATGTTTCAGCAACACTGAGAAATGATGGAAATGACCCTTTAATATCTCTCTGAATGGGGCTTGATGTAAAGGGCGTCATGTTTCAATCATTTATGGATGGTTGTTGGAAAACTTCGGCATGAAGCTGTAAATAGTGTTATCGCTACTTTTGTTAATGGAATCTTGATTTAAACTCAGTGAAACAAGAAACATACATCAGCAACTAGCAACCTTCAGTATTCTTAATACCTGCCTGAAAAACTACCACAAAACTACAAACTTGAAATACACATTAAAACATGAAAATAATAATGTTCGACTTCCGGACATTTGGGGAAATGTCTGTGTAAGGAAGGGGCAGAATGACAAAAGTTGATGGATTTGATGAACTAATTTAACGGTCTCACATCCTGATCGTGTTTAACAGCTGTTTCATAACTCTATTCACTTCTAATGAACCCTGACCTCTAATATTAACCCTAATATAAAAAAACAAATATTTTAACAGAGGTGTTTAGATATGACTCCTGCAAAGAGATGGGTACAGTTAGCTGTAAGACAGACTGAATAGATTATCATTTATTTAATAAGACTATAAGACTAAATAAGACATGCATTTCTGATTGTCCAATAGACTCTACATGACAATCTACATTTATTCTTCTGTTTCAGAAATTGTTTGATTTGTACATTAATGAGCCCTGATCCACATGGTAACCCTCATATAATGAAACCCCTCCCCCTGAAAATATCCAAATATATAGATCTTAAATATGAAAAGTATCTAGCGTCTCACTAAAACCAGATTATGGAAATTTATTAAGACAAAGTTTTATCTTATACCATACACAGTTATAACAGGGCTGTCAATTACATTTGTTTTTTTAAACTATCAAAAAACTTTGAATTTAAACAAACAATATATTGACCAATGAAATCACTTTTTATAATCTCTACCATAGTTTCATGTTCCACAATAAAGTGATACCATTTTTTATTTTAATTTGACTTTTAACATAAACAAATGAAGATGCAATTAATTGTGATTAAATTGATTAATCTGCCGCAATTTTTTAATCAATTTACGGCTTTAATTATAACAAACCTGTTTTGTCTCCAACTATCCATCCTGCCATAAAACACAGATCATGTGATCGTACCCACCCATAGATTTCAGTTAGGCATTTCTCCCTGAGACATCTAACCAATGACATATATAGATACAGGCATTTTGTTCTGCCCATCTCTTTGTGCAACATGTCCTGAGGAACCAAAGCCCAAGAACAAATAATGAAACTAGTAGTGACCTTTCAGGTTTCCATCCTAATATTCAGACCTGTAAGCACATACAGTGGCTATCTGGTTCCTCACCACATGTTGAGAGAACCTCAGCAATGACTTCCGGCCTAATGCTGTGTCACTGCTCTGTGACATCAGGGAGATCAAGCAAGAGGAAACTCCTGAGGTAGATGTGTGGGAGATTTTGAAAAATGCCCGACCTGATGAATACGAGAAGATTGCGTTTATGTACGGCATCACTGATCTCAGAGGCCTGCTGAGAAGACTCAAGAAAACCAAAAAGGAAGAGAAGAAGAGTGAAGGTGCTTATTAAATCTCATTTAGATGTGTCTAATTTTGTCATTGTCAAAATGACTCAATACATGCATATTTGTCATAAATTTGTACTCAAGAAATTGTGTAAATGACATAATTATCTTTTTTGGATGAACTATTTATTTGAATTCATATGCTTTTCCTTTTGTAATTAATAATGAAAAACACTAACAAAAATCTTTTTACAGAGCCAAATTCTTGTACTCTATTCAGATCAGTCCCAATTAGTTTGAAATGCTATTTTCCCACCATTAACTTTTCTGTGTAGCATTTGCAAAGAGGTTAGAACCTGCGTATCAGGTGGACAAAGGCGGAAAGATCCGGTTAGTTGTGGACCTTGCTGACCCGACTGTGGAGTTAAAATGGTACAAGAATGGACAAGAGATCCGTCCTACACCCAAGTATGTCACTTTCTGTTCTTATGTGTCATCTTTAAAACTGCAATCACACAAACTTTCGTTTGTTCTTTCGTTTGTTGGTTACTAGGGGATGCAAAGTTTGTTTGCAGCCAGCACACCCTCTGCATATGCCACACAAACAAGTAAATCATCATTATTTCATGTCCAGCAAACACAAAACGTTCTTCAAACATTAATCTGTGACGTGTTCCTTACCAGAAATGCTTAAAGGACGTTATGTGTCTGAAGGCCAACGTAAAGCTCCCAAGCTACATTTTAAATGTACAATGAGTAATTAACAACAGGTCTGTTACTCTATAAGAAAAGGCACCACCACCCTCACAGGACTTTAATATAACAGCTGCCAGATTCTTCTAGATTTAATTTATGATATGCAAAAACCTTTTTTATTCGCAATCCCATAAACCTATCAGCCATCATAATAATTACGTATATGTATTAGCATACCTGTTACTTAACTTTTTTTTAATAACTGTAAAAAGAAAATGATGCAGAACTACAGAAAATTGTGATTTTGCTTTTTTCAAAATATGTACTATAAAATATATACATAAATAATATATCCTACAGTATATAATCTATATAATTATTAAAAAGTTTGTTGACTTCAGTCAAAACTAAGGCAACTGTTTTCAAACTTCTCTCATGATTGTTCAGAGCTACTAAATTAAAGCCATTTGGGTGGTCATTGCAGTTTTCTGGTTGCTTATCTTCAGTTATGCCTTTTCGTTAATTCCCTTTTCGGAGAAAGGTGCATTCTCCCTCTTTTCTCTCTCTCCAAACTGGATAACTAACAGCTCTTTCAGCTCCTGTTTGATCTAGGCATGATGTCTGTCTGTTCTTTCTGTCTGTTATGCAATGGTGACTCCACCTTTCTACCATAACTTCCACCATCTCCATCCTGTGTTCCTGCTCTGTTCCGGTTCTTCTGTTCATCATAAAGTAACAGGAAGTAAGTCGCCCACCTCTGGGACTGAGAGTCTGTATTCCTGAACTGTGATGAAATGCATGCTGGGATCTGTAGGTTGATGGATCGCTTCTAATGAAATACAACAGAGGTGTTTGTATTTACATAACCTTTATCTTGACAGTGTGTCCCAAAAACACAAAAACAGCCAAGTGCAATCCCACAGTGGCTTTTCTTATTTGTTTGGATATCAAGTCGTCTGTTTTATTTGTTTATAATGATTTTTCAAATACATATATTGCCTTAATGCCCCAGTGAGCAAGCCACCAAAGGTGACAGTGGCAAGTGGAAATAATACAGTAAAAATAAGATTACTTATCCCAAGCCTTAAATTTACTTAAATTTTACATTTACATTTATGCATTTGGCAGACGCTTTTATTTAGAGTGACTTACAGTGCATTTATGTTATACATTTTATCAGTGGGAATCGAACACACAACCTTAGAGCTGCTAACACAATGCTCGCCAGCTGAACTACAGGACACTTTCTTTTCTCTTGTCAGTTCTGTCAATATATAACTGATCTTGTTATTTAACAATGTTTCATTCCAGTACTTGTAACTTGAAATGTGGGATGTAAACCTCGAGTAACTAATGAATTCACTCTGCAGGTTTATCTTTGAGCACAAAGGCACTCAGAGGATAATGGTTATTAATAACTGTCAGCTGAGCGATGACGCTGCCTATTCAGTCACAGCAGGGGATGAGAAATGCACCACTGAACTGTTTGTGAAAGGTATGTCCACTCGAACGACCAACAAGCCAATAAGCTTTAGTTATGTCACAGCCAAGAACACTGATTGGCTGCTTGCTTCTTTACAGGTGGTATTAGGAGGTGGAGCATTCTAATTCTAGAAAGTATTTGATTGGACAATAATCTGACAATTCGAAAAGCGTATATATTTTGTAAACTATATATTATAACCATATATAATTCTCATCACACTAACTACTGATAAATATAAAAAAGTAAGAAAATAATTAGGGGAAAAATGTTTTGTAGCAGTCCCTTTGTGATGATGTAATCCTGGTCTCCTTCTGGTCCTCTTGCAGTATTGCCTGTAAACATAGTGAAGGAACTGGAGCCTGTGAAAACCACAGTGAACGAGAGAATTGAACTGGAGTGTGAGGTCTCAGAGGAAGGGGCAAAGGTCAAATGGTACGCGCAACAGACGTTTTGACTGTTACCATTGCTTATGTTGGATAGATCAAAGTCAAAGAATAGTGTTTATTCTTTCTGATGTCTGTCTGATGCAGGATGAAGAATGGGGTGGAGGTCCCCACAGGAGTGCGATCGCGGTACCGTGTGAAAAGTGATGGGACCAAGCACTGGCTGATCATAGAGGACGCTTCCAGAGATGACACCGGCACATATTCCCTGATGGCCACCGGGGGCACCAGTCAAGCGCATGTCCAAGTTGACTGTATGGAAAATATCTACTTTAATATCCACTATATATATATATATATATATATATATATATATATATACAGACACTGAGCTAACAAGTGATTTTATACACTTTTAAAGAACATTAGACAACATTTTAAGAACATTCCCTATTAGCTGGGAACGTCTTTTTTTACCCTTTTCTCTCGTTACTAATATTTGTATCATTCTCCTTTTTTTCTCTCCTGTTGTGGTGTCTGTTGGGGTGAATCAGTGAAGCCTCTAAAGATTTTGCAGGATCTACAGAACATAACTGTGTTGTTGGGTAAGCCGCTGAATCTGAACTGTGAGATCTCCCCGGGGAACGTTCCGGGCCGCTGGTACAGGAACGGACAGCTGATCCAGCCAAATGACCGCATCAACATTATGCACAAAGCCAAGTATGTTCATTGAGGTGGTATAACACCAAAACAAACATACATGTTTCACACCTGTTCATCTCATTGTACAGGTCACACATTGTATCATCAATACAATCACACTAGCTCATCGTCTTATCATATTGCACATACAAATGCTAAATTATATACACCACACACTGTGCCAGTCTTAAACACTAAATCAACTAAATCTATTTAGTTGCATAATCTGTGCCTCTGTTAAACAAAAAAAAATCTTACACTGGTAGCTGTGTTTTTGCACATGTAAGCTGGTTTCTTTGTGGTCTAAGCTGGATAAACCAGCCAACATTTTTTAAAAGAACAGCTTAAACAGTTTTAAACTGGTATGACCATCCTGTGGCTGGTTTGTTGCTGGTCTGAAATGATTTACTGTCCTCTACCAGTTAATTAACATCTTGGGTGAGGTAATGACCAGCTTTGGAAATCTTAGGATAAGTTTTGATCAGCTATCATGTTCTAAAACACAATTACAGTATCAGCTTAACCCAACAGAATTTCACAATATTATCATACATTTCCCAAAAATGACATATTTCTCTCTTATTAGTCTTATTTATTTTCACTTTGACTTTTGCAGATATCACAGCCTCAGTGTTGAGAGTGCATCTATTCATGATGCTGGTGACTACACATTTGTTCCTGAGGGCTACTCACAGACACTTTCTGCCAAAGTGCACATCATTGGTACCATCAGTTTTCCTCCACTACATCCCTATGATAGCTTAAATACCTACTGTAGCTTTAATTAGCATTGAAGCACTGAGGAACTGGTGTTATGATTATTTCTGCAGATCCTCCCCGGGTACATTTAGAAGCTCTGAATGTTCAGGACAACACTGTGACTATTGTTGCTGGGAACAAACTCCGCTTGGAGATCCCCATCAGTGGAGAACCAGCACCCAGAGTGGTTTGGATGAAAGGTGAAAGGGTAAGTTACGAGCAAGTGTAAAAAAGTGATAGAAGAAAAGACTATACAGTCTAAAGGCACCGTTTTGCTCCAGATTGCAGCTATTTATGCTGTTTGTTAATGCAAGGGGTATTATTATACAGGCTTGGGAATAGGCTCTTTAGCTAGCGAGAAAACACTTATTAGCCACTTAGAACAGCCTAGCAACACCCTAACAATGCCTTAGTAATTACCCTGACACTACCTACTACAAAGCAACTCACTGACCACAAAACACCTTAACAACACCCTGGAAACCACCCAGAGTTCCCTAGCAACCACATAGCAACACATTAGCAACCACTCACAACACCCTAGCAACTGCATAGCAACACCCTAGAACCCCAGAACACTGTAGCAGTGACAGTGTGTTTTACAAACCCGTAAAAATTAATAAGTGTTGTTAAACAAGTTCAAAACTAACAGGAGCATTCTGTTTTTACACAGTACATGAAAATGTGTCCTCTAGAGTTAAAACAATTGTTCAAGATATCTGGACTCAACTAGGCTTATGGATTGTTTTAGGTCATCCTCGATACAGGCAGTCGAGTTCGGGCAGAGACATTCTCAGACCACACCTGCCTCACCATTGATATCACAGAAAGAGAAGACACTGGAAACTACAAGATCGTCCTACAGAATGAGGCTGGAGAGGACACAGCCAGTATCAAGGTCAAAGTCGTGGGTAAGATACTCCTGACAGACTCCTGGCAGAGAATTCTCTAATCTGTCTGTTTAGAAGGTGGCACTGTAAATATTGTAATCACTTGTTTTGTTATGTAGACATCCCAGATCCTCCTGAGGCCCCTCTGGTAACTGATGTGGGTGGAGACTGGTGCACTATGACATGGGACCCTCCACGCTATGATGGTGGTTCCACCATTCTTGGTAAATTAATTTTCTGTGCCTTAAAATTCATCATACGTGTCCTATGGAAGCTAGAATTTTTAGGTTAATAGAGAAATGTAGGAAAGATTTCTGAATATCACGTTTATTAAATTTTAAGTTTATTGCACAAAGATAATTTATTTACACTAAAGGCAGGATGACTACAACTGACTGTTGAGTATTTCCCGAATAAGCAATGCAAAACTTAAAAAATAAATAATAAAAATTTAGATACGACTAATTTAAAGACATATTTGTGCATTTTTACGTGGCTCTTTACATTATGTACAGGTATGAATAATTGTTAGCATATGTTTGTTAACATTTCACAGGATATTTCATTGAGCGAAAGAAGAAACAAAGCTCCCGGTGGATGAGGCTGAACTTTGACCTTTGTAAAGAGACCACCTTTGAACCCAAAAAGATGATTGAAGGTGTGCCGTACGAGGTGCGGATCTTTGCGGTTAATGCTATCGGCGTTTCCAAACCCAGTGAACCTTCCAAACCATTCATTCCCCTGGGTGAGTTATGAATGTCTGTACTATGAGAGCTCAAGCAAAGGTTTTGTGTGCCTTTGAATCGGTTATTCCACAATGTTGACTCCATTATGCAACATAACACGTGGTATGATACAATTTAAGCATATCCCATTAAGCACAGTAAAGCCTGTCCATTCCCTTTTGGGCTGCTAGGCAACAGGTGTGGCTGGACTCACACCAGTAACCAAAACATTTGCACTGTGACCTCCACGGCACTAAGATTTAGAAGACTAAGTCCGGCTTTATGATGGCTGCCAAATCACCTAGGGATAATAGAGTTTTAAAACCAGGCTCTCTCTCTGGCTCTGTATGTGTGCGTAAAAATGTGGTTAACTGGAAAATATAAAACTCTTTCCATACATCTATATAACTAGAAATAATACATTTGCCTTTGAAAAGTACTGAAACCAAACTTTATAGCATTTTTAGTAGCTGTTGCTCTACCAACTTACTAGTCCAATGTTTGTATACTAACTGTATGGGTTAAATGCAGAGGACAAATTCCAAGTATGGGACAGCATGGAACTTGGCAAACATGTCACTTAATGTTATCTTCATGTTCACATAAATTTTTTATATCTTAATAGAAATCTTTAGTAATCTTTAAAGAGAATTACAAAAACATAAATATATAAGAAATATATTGTAATTAATTTTACACTACTTTTAGGTTACTAATCAAATGTATGCAAATGGTATATGCCTGTAATATAATTTGTAATGAGAAAAGAATTACCTGAGACAAATCCACTTTTGGACCCACTTATTATTTTTTTACAAATAATGCAAAAAGTAATGGCTGACAATACTTATCATAACATTCATCTCTCACTAGCTGTGACCAGTGAACCCACAATGCTGGTGGTAGATGATGTCACAGATACCACAGTTACCATGAAGTGGAGGCCCCCAGACACTATTGGTGCTGCGGGTCTCGATGGGTACCAAGTTGAATATTGCCTCGAAGGAAGTAAGACTTATTATTAAACTTGTATGTTATTATATAACAACGTACAGGTTTTATAGTGCAATTACAAAGCAGTTGTATTAATGCAAATTGTGTATGGTTTATTTCACAGCTGACGAGTGGATACTTGCTAATAAAGAGCTGACAGAAAAAACGAGGTACACTATAACTGGTCTGCCAGTGGAGGGCAAGATCTTAGTGCGTGTTAAGGCCATAAATGCAGCTGGGGCCAGTCCACCCCGCACCACCCAACACTCTATACTGGTGAAAGAGGTCATTGGTGAGGTTCCACTGCCTTTAACTTTGTTATTTAAAACATAACTTTAAATAATTTATGTAGAGCTGTAGTGTGTAATTCTTTTCAATGGTAAAATATTGTCTAACTGTATTGAATAATAACAATCTATAATGTTGCTTTGTTTGGGCATTCCAATCAGTACGACACAACAATATTAGTTTAACCAATGGTGTGATTCGGGACTATTCATCAGAGTGACCAATGACAGAACAGGGAGTGCTAATTTTAGTCAAATTGCTCTCTTTTTTGCAATTCACAGAGCCCCCTAAGATTCGCATACCTCGTCACTTGAAGCAAACGTATATTAAAAAAGTTGGCGAAGTTGTCAACCTTGTTGTGCCATTTGTGGTAAGCCAGCATAACAAATTTTATTTTTAAAAAAATTTACTTTAAATTTTACTTTATCCTGTTGATTACAAATATAAAAAATTTAAAAAGTGTTTTGTCTTCTTTCTAGGGAAAACCAAGGCCAAAGGTCAGCTGGATAAAAGAGGGTCAGCCTATTGACCAAAGCATTAACATTCGCAACTCAGAGTGCGACAGCATCATGTTCATCCGCAAAGCAGAGCGCAAGCATTCTGGGAAATATGAACTGAGTGTACAGGTGGAGAAACATGTCGACACAGCCATGTTGGACATCCAGATAGTTGGTTAGTTAAAACATTTTTTAAAAAAGCAGCAGAGAGACAACAGCCAATTCAATGACATTACAGTGGGAGAACTTTTACATGGCTGGCTATATTCACATGGAAATATTAATGAATATCCCTCAATATGTCCCAGATCTTCCAGGACCACCACAGGCTGTGAAAATAGAGGAGGTCTGGGCAAATAATGTAGCATTGGACTGGAGCCCACCAAAAGACAACGGCAATGCAGCCATAACTGGCTACACCATCCAGAAAGCCGATAAAAAGACTATGGTTTAAAAAATCACCTTCTTTGTGACATACATATTTAACATTGCCTACAGTTCATTTATACCTACAACAAAAATATTCTCAAATAATGTCTGTATCCTGCACAGTGATAAATAGTTTTCTAGATTTTTATTTATGTATTAAATATAAAGGATTTGCTGAGCGTTGTGTATAAGCAGTACAGGTTTGATTATACTTGAGAAGAAACATTTTTTGAAAATATAGTAAAAAACATAGTAAAAATTAAAAAAACTGTAAAATTCACTAATAAAGGCTTGTAAATTGACCAAAATATTTTTTAATTTTAAATCTAATTATGTTAACCAGTTTGTGTGAGGTTAGGGAACAGGAAGTATTATTACCTGGGTCTGAAAACAACAGAAGTCCTCATCAATATAGTGAAACAAACCTGTGTATGTGTGTGTGTGTGGTCTTGCGGATATCAAATATCCCCACAATGATGGTAAAAGTCACACACACTTACATTTTGAGGACTAGTCAGCGGTCCCCACGAGGGAACCTGATTATTAAATATACTAAATGATGCTTTTTAAAAATGTAAAAATTTAAAAAGGTTTCTTTAAGGGTTAGGTTTCAGGGACGGTTCAGGGGATAGAATATTTAGTTTGTACAGTATTAAAGCCATTATTTCTATGGAAAGTAACCCACAAAGCATAGAAACTAACGTGTGTGTGTGTGTGTGTGTGGGGAGCACAGGAATGGTACACATGTGTGGAGCACTACCATCGTACCTGCATCACAATCACAGACCTGGTGGTGGGTAATGAGTATTTCTTCAGGATCTACTCAGAGAACATGGTTGGATTAAGTGAAAGTGCCACAGCTACTAAAGACAGCGCTCTCATCGTGAAGGAAGGTAGTGATTGGCTCGGCTCAGCTGCTGGCTGATGTTGTGCTTTTGTACATTAACTGCATGTGTAAACCTATTTACTGTAGGTTTTCAAAGGACTGTTTTACAGCTGCAGTATGTGATCTATTAAAAAACAAATCACTTACAGCAGCTTAAAGCCAACATAGAATCATGGTCCTGTTAACTCTCTTAAATCTGTTCCTGGTTTATTTCTGAATGATTCGTTCGTGCTTGATATTTAAAAAAAGGTTATTGTAATCTTTAATTAAAACAGCTTTTGGGCTGACATCATTAAGGCTGTGCGGGTCATTAGATCAAGTTAACCAACAGCCATGAAGCTATTTAGGCCCTGCTGCTTTCAAGTGAAGGTCTATTGACACCACCTCTCAAAATTTAACTATTTCCTGATGGACAAAATCAAGTCTTCCTTCATTTTTTAATATCCTCCTGCTTCACAGCATTAAAATGGGTTGCAAACCTGATTTCATGGTGGCTAATTAAACAACATATGCCTAACAAATCTGCCCTTTATTAGTAATTCAGGAGGGGCTGACATGATGTTTTAAGTGTTCAAAAAAGAATTTACAATCTTGGTAATCCAAGGGCTGGTGTCCTAATTAATACTAATCTACTAAACATAGTGCTGCTTTGTATTTCTTGTATGTTTAATTAGTTAGGATTAGTCAGGGATCATGAATTAATCTGTTCTGAGATAGACAGTATCATGCAGTAGATGTAACAGAAGGCTGCAGGGCATTTAAGAGTTGAATTGCAGCATTGTTCAGTCCTAACTCTGAAAATAAAGGCTGCGTCCCAATTTGCATATTTAAACACTAAATAGTATGTACCTTGTTGATGATGGAAAAATACACATAGTACTATTCACTGTTTTACCAGAAAATTTTTCCAGTAGTAGATTATACTATAATGTCAATACGACAGAGCGTCTTGCTGCACACTGTTTGCATTTGCATGTATACTTCTAGCATTTAGCTAAATTCATTTAACATTTTAAAAGTTGAAAGAGTTCAGCTAGGATTGTGGGTAATCTTACCCTAATGCATGCAAACTTTGAAAATTCACTAGAAATTATTCAATTCATCCTAATCTAGCATACTATTATTTAGGATGGATAACGTTCAAATTGGGACACAGGGTACTTTTTTGCAGAGCTTGGCCCCAACGCTAATGAAACACTTGTGAGTTAGCTAATCAGGGTTTTAGGGTTGGGAGTGGGACTGAGCAGGACTGAGCAAACCTGGTGTAAAGTCTCGACTGAAACAAACCTCAAAGGCTTTACCAGAATGCTATAGGTATCGTCTGCAATTGGTACAGTTCTCCGGTTCTCCTGTACATCCACATTTGCCTGTATTCTACACACTCAAAGGTTTGTACTTTAACCACAAATATGGGGCTTCATAATTGCAGATTATATCTTTAACATTCAGTGTGAATGATGGTTTTGCTGATGCTGATTACACATATTGTCTCTTCCTCATCACATAAGGGAAACTCCCACATGATACAGCTCTGGGCTCGTATCATGCACAGTCCCACTCTCCCTTCCCCTCTCACTCTTCCTCCTCGTCCTCCCCCTCTTCCTCTTCTTCTTCTTCCTCTCGCTCTCGATCAGGCTTGCACCTGAAGAACCCCGAGTACAATGACCGTGACTTTACCGAGGCGCCCTCATTCACTCAGCCGCTCATCAACACCTTTGCTATCGCTGGCTACAACGCCACCCTCAACTGCAGCGTGCGCGCTAACCCCCGGGTAAGTACCTCACGGCAGCTAGAAAGGTAGCAAGTTACTTTTTCAAACAAATTCTTCCTTCTAAAAGGTAAGCCTGTATTATTATTATTGGATGTCTGGGATGTTTCATTCAAGTAAAGCTAATATAAAAACAGGACATAAAGAACAGAACACAACAGAATACGTGTACTGTACTGTATACAAACACTATCTCTCCCTGTGAGTGCATATGAAATTCACCTGCCTCACTAATTTTGACTAGTCATTTGTTGGATGACAGTCAAGTCTAGACATAAAAAACCTATATCTTTTAGTTGGCATTTACTGATTAAAGTAAAAATGAAAAGAAAACGTACCTGAACTAAACTGAACTATCATCTAGGTTGTTTTAGTTGCATATTCCTCTCTCTCTCTTTCGTACTCTCCCTTCCTTTCTAGTGCCAAATCAGTCTTTCATTCTTTTGGGCACCAACCATGTGCTCATGGCTTTACACCTGCAGTTACTTCTTTGTGACCTGACTTGTGAGTGTCCCAACAGGATTAACAGCACCTGCTGGCTATAATCTTTGACCATATACATAGACACACAAATTTGATCACATTCTATTACAAGTAATAACAAAAAGATCTCATGAAATTGAGAAAAATGCAGTTTTCTGTCCTTTATTTTCTACATAACTTGCAAGTTTGTTTTTTTCCTTTTTCAGCTGTGATAGGCTTTAGCTAGCTATGCACCTACGTGCTAGTCAGTTGCCAGAGGTTTTAGGGAGAAGGACATAGAGAGTATCCGACTGGACAAAATTCTGTGTAGTGCGGGACATTGTAGATATCTGTTTTGTCTAATAAAAAATAAAAAGAAATCTAAATTTTGCTAAAATTAATAAAGCTAATAGATATGCACTAAAATTCATTTTTTACTTAATGGTACTGTTTGATTCTCTATGGCAACTAACAAATGTGATGAGTAGGATTAATTAATGAGCTGATACTCCGTGTATATTTAATAAACCAATGCTACTTCCTCTTCGCCAATGATGTTACCTATTTGTTGTTCTATTTGGTGTTTCTCCATTACTGCTCTCAGCCAAAAGTCATGTGGATGAAGAACAAGATTATCATCATAGACGACCCGCGTTACCGCATGTTCAGCAATCAGGGTGTGTGCACTCTTGAGATCCGCAAACCCAGCCCGTTTGATGGAGGCGTGTACACCTGCAAGGCGGTTAATGACCTCGGAGAGGCTCAGGTGGACTGCAAACTAGAGGTCAAAGGTTAGTCTATGCAGTCAAATAATCACCCAAAAGAAAGAAAATCTCTTTAATATCTTAATTATTTCTCCTAGACAGGGAGACCCAGAAATCTCACAAAGGTCTCTGTTAGAGTTTTAGAAGAGATCTCACCAGTAACAAACTGAGCTTAGATTTTTCATGAATTTCCCTGAATCTAAGTTATTTTATCTATAATCTACTTTAAAAAATACACTCTCATACTCTTTACTCGCAATTTTAAGAGGAAAATCTGAGACAAAATTGATACTTAAATGAAACAAAACTGAGATCTCTATTAAATTTCCTGAGCTTTTAAAGAGTAAGCCCTCAGCAAAACTTTCTTCTCTGGGCATCTTCACATATGGATACAGCATCTCATGAACAGTACAATAAATGCCCACATGACAATATATAGCACATGCTTGTACAGTGATAAACTGTTTCAATTGGCCAGATTACACCAGTGTCAATTAAACTGTAATATCACTGTTGATTTTGAGCAATTAACTGAGCAATTATTGTAATAAGTCATTACAGCTGAGCCATTTTAATTTCCGTCCTGCTTTAATAATTGAACTGTATGTAACAGAACAGCATTCAAGAACAGGTGTGGATATCCTGAAGGTAATGTGTGGAAGCCAACAAGAGACATTTACTGCTCCATTCATTTTAATCTGTCAGCAACAGCATGACAGCATGCATTTGAGCTGGCATGAACTCCAGTTTGTGCAAAACCTCATGTTGTCTCGGCACAATTTCAGAATGTTTCAGAGAACATCTTGTGAGCTTATAGATGTAAGGAAACGTCACGTTCTGTACAAAGGAATTAACAGTTTCAGTGTCAAAAATTTGCTTACATTTGGTTAGTGACCTAGACCTCAGATTCCTAAATAGTTCTTAACATTCCTATGCTTTTTATAATACTAAACCTTTCTGATGATTTCCTGATTTAAAACAGATTTGTTGCTTGTTAACTTGAAGTTTTTATATATGGTATGTTAAAGTCCTTCAGTCTCTAGTTTAATTGTAGTACAAAATGACTAACTGTTGTTACATTCATGAATTTTGACTCCTTTGAACTTTACTGTTTATACAGCTGTGATCTCTTATAGCAAAACATAATCTTTTCAGTATGTTGATATTTAACCAGACATAATCTGCTTCATGCTGTTCCACAGCAACTTCATTTTACCACTGCACCACAAATCCCATAATCCAACATAATGCAGGTTTTTTTCACAGTCATTCCCATTGCACAGTGTTGAGTGGCTCTGGGCAAACCTCTGGCCCTGATTAAACTTCAAAATAAACACCAATATTTGCATATTGTACTGTGTCGTATTGTATCACACTCTGTCATACTGTCATACATTGCCATACTGCTGTGGTTTCTTTTTGGCAGACTCTGGTTTCCTCTGGTACACCCTTTAACTCCTTCATGTCTGTAATGACTAAGTCAGCAATGACCCTGAGGCACATATAACTCCTTCATGTAAACTTTGGTTTTAATCCTTATGTTCTTTTCTCCCCTAGTCATCACACAGGAATAGTTACTGTGTTGTTCTCATTCAAGGTAAGCTTTCATATGGTTTCGGGCATATGAAGCTTATTTTTCATTCATTCTGCATCCCTTGGTTGGCAATAATTCTGCTTTCGCTCTTTGCTGGTGTGTGACACTAGAATCCAAAAATTAAATTCCAGAATCAAGTACATTTCACGAGACTCTGTTAGAACTTCAAGTCTGAACTGCTAGATTCTTTGAAGGAATGTATACTTTGCATGCTTTCAAGCCCTAATTTTGCATACGAAGAAGCACAGTGTATCTCTACTGACCTGGAAACCAAAGTGTGACCCTGCTAAGAGAAAGAGATATATAAGAATAGCTAATAAAGGCAATATTTACCCCTTTGTGGTGAGATCAAGCAATCAACATAAAGACTGGCATCTCTACCCAAACAACCCTCAATTCTGTCACAATAGTGCTGCTGATATGATTTGTGAACCTTTAAAGGTGGGTTTATTGCAGAGTCTTAATTATAAACATAATCATCTAAATGTCCAGGTAAACTGTATATGCAACAGTGAATGTTTTCCTATAGTAATTTTATATAGTAATTTTCCAAATGTTTTTCCTATAGTAATACAAGTTCCATTCCCCCAAAGCCCTGCAGAGATATGAATGCACTCACTGGCTCAAAACTTGTGCTACGCCTGCCGAACACTTACGATTTGCTCTTATCTTTCCCTCCTCCTGTACTGTCTCTGTCTGTTTTTCTGTCTCTACCTATCGTTGTTCCTCTTTTCCCCCTTTAAATTTCTTCTGTATATGATGTGTAGAATAAATTCGTATTTTTGACAACTGACAACAAGGTTCCCGCTGATTTGGCCTGCTGTGCACTGCCTGAATTCGCTTTTTTTACAGTCTCTGTTTTTTTCCAAAACCAACATAATCTTTTTCTTTCATTATATCTACTCTCTTCAACCCCTCAACCCACTGACTGGTTTAATCTCTCCCCCTCTTTCAGGAGGTTTTACATTCTGCGAACTGATGAAGCGAGGCGTCCCCTTACACCTCATTGATAAGTACATGAACGAGTCTAAGACCTCTGAATCAGAGAAGAAGGGATCCGAATGATGGCTGATTTACCCATAAATTACCCAGAATTCCCTGTCACTACTACTAATACTGGCACATGTGTCTAAAGTTCAGGCATGGTATGCTGTGTTCAGACATGGAACTGTAGTTATCATAAAAAAATATTGTTGTCATCAGTTTTGTCTGTTACTGTGGCATCATGTTAAGCTGTATTTTAAGAAATGCCATTGAATATCAGATGCATGCCTTTTTTGAACTGGGTTTAGCTTCAAAATATATCACACATAAGCATTTTATTGATTGAAAGACTTTAGTGATACAATCAGTTTATGTTTTTTTCTGGGTCTGAAGAAGAAGGGTGGATCAAATAGAGCACAAATCTAGATTTTGTTGATTCTGTTTTTTTTCTCAGCTGTGATATTTTTTCTTGGTTTGATTAATTTTTCTTCCCAATTTGCGACCCCTTTCCTTCATTCTGCAGCGAATGTACGAAACTATTCTTTGTGCAATTCTACAAACACACTGTAGATCTGATATATCAATACAGCCGTATTGTCAGATCAGACATCAGAAAGAACGTTGAATGTGAATGTGGCAGATGATCTGTTTGAGGTGTCTTGACAATACACGCCAATGTTTCACTTAGCATGACTGAGTTGAATAAATGTCTCTGTATGAAAAAACACTTGCTTCTTTATTAATGCAAAGATGTGAAAGACAAAAGAAGAAACTATAAACCAGGGATTTTAACAAAATCTGTACATGTTTAAGAATGTGTGTTTAAGAAAAACATTATGGTGTATGGAGCATGAATCTAAATATTTAATACCTGTAGTGGTTATCATGGCCCTGTTTAAAACTTGTCCCTCACATTTTACACCACACACCAAATAGTAATCTTACCAAAATAAGGGCCAACAGGCTACATATATTTAACAGCTGTGAATTAAAATCAGCAGTGTAAATTCACATCGATGCACAATCGCTCAATGGTCACACACGGTACTGCAGCCTTTCAAATTTCCCGGTCGCATCCTCTTCCGGACCTCCGTTTCCTGCGCCTGTCCGTGTATCTGCTCTCAACTATTAGGTACAGAAGAGGGACAGAGTCGGTTCCGCTTACCAAAATGACTCTCTGCACATAATCGCCGCATGCGAATGTCTTGTTTTGGGTGGACACCGGGGGATTTGGACCAAAACATTATATTGACCCTGCCAAAAGAGCGATCGTAATGCCACAGTGCGTGTGTCCGGGGCCGCTGTCAGCCGTCCAGCTCAAGCGTTTGGAGGAGCACAAGTACAGCGCGTCTGGTCGCTCCCTCTTCGAGCCTCCCTGTCAGATTTACTGGAACTGGCTGGTGCAGCAAATCCCGACCTGGGTGGCACCGAACACGCTGACGATCACTGGACTCCTTATTAATATTTTAACCACGATCGTCCTCGTGTATTACTGCCCCACGGCCACGGAGGAGGTGAGTTCTGTGAGCCGTAGAGAAACTTCTGCCTGACGGACGAGGTGACGCGCTTCTTTCTATTTCAGTGCCCTGCGACGTCAGTTTTATAAATAAACCAGTTCAAGGCTTTACGCTGTACTGCATTTCTGTTCTGGTAACTGTTGCTTCAGCACAAGCCGGGCATTAGTTTTTTACTAATCAAGGTTACAGCTATTGAAGACGATGCATTATAACGTGCTTAAGAACAGCTTGTTGTGACGTAAGTTTGAAAGGCTTATTATGACGTAAGTTTGAAAGGCGTATTATGACGTAAGGTACCTTAGAGCGGCGTTCTAAGCGTCTGTTTAGTACTTTTGTTTGTCATTGTAGTCACAATAACAGTATGCTTGCTTTAAGCTGTTGACCCTCGCTAGAGCATTCTGGGGACCACAGTGACCTCATGTCAGTGTGTGTGTGTGTGTACCCTGTGTCACTTTTTCTAGAATCACAGACTGTAGTCCACCGCCACAGTCCTGATTCTGCTGTTTATTCCTACGTGCTGTTCCAGGGATTGCTGAATGCAGAACCTAAGCGCACCTGTTGCCAGGGCAGAACGTAGATAAAGAGGGCTTGGACTGAACTTTAGGAGACAAATGACTCGGGTCGTGTGATGGCCTGGCGTTTAAACACAAGCTCTGAGACTAGGGCTATTATAATTAGTTCGTAAGCATGTCATGACCGAATTACGATGGTAGCACTCTATATGAAATATTTTAATTCATATTCATATCATAAATAAACTATAATCAGTGCACCCAGGACAAGATATTTATCAAAGAACCATATCCAACTCCAATTGCTTACAGTATGAATTATGCATATTAATTAAGAAATGTAATTTGCCATTGCCCTTCCCAAAGTGGCTAACTTCCACACTGGCCCGATATGAGGTGGTGTGTCCTATTAAGAGCCTGACCCACAGTAACAGACTTGACCAAAGTCTTTAATGTAAAGTACTAGAGATGGAAGTCCTCTCAAACACACTGGAGGTTTTTAATAATACGAACGATTAATAATGCATGTTCTTGGCATTTCTAACAAGGCCTCTTTAAAAAAAACAAATAGTCTAGATAATAGAATCCAGAATCTAGTCTAAATAATAATTCTATTAAAATTAATAAGATAACAGGTTCCTTTTGTGAAAAAGTTTGTGATAAGTTTCTCCTAGCTCACACAAAACACAAACCTTCCAGCTACCAGGAGCTCATACATATCTATAGTTGGAGGTCAAAGTTTAGTCTGCGTTTTTGTTTTCTCTCCTTGCACAAAAGCACTTGTCTTGCAGTTGTCTGCTCAAACACATCAGAAAGTTTACGATTGAACTTAAGAAACTTCATAGAAAGATGCATGTTAAGGAGAAAGAGAAGACTTGATGCAAATTTTCTTCAGGTTATTCTAACATGATTCTACGCTGAATGCGTAGACTGTGAGCCCAGTCAAATAAGAAGTGTTTTCAAATGCCTGTGTTATTGAGTAAGACTCAGTCAACATCAATGTATGTTGGTCTTTGACAATGAAGCTGAAGACAGTGCAGTGCAGAGTGCAGTGAGAGGGTTGAAAAACAAGTTTACTGTTTTTCTGAAAAGCTATTTTGGGGACAGTTTGTCAGTGTTGTAATCAATTAATATGGCAGCTAAAACTTTTAACACCCAGATACGGACCAGATAAGGAACATTAAGTGCCATACACTGAAAAAAGTTTTTTCGTTTAATTTTTTAATCTTATTAATTTACAATTTTAAATTTTGACTGGTTTTGAGTTGCTGTAACTTATATTTTTACAGTGTAATTTAATCCTTACTACATTTATCTTTTTAATATCTCTTGCACTCACTTGTTCTCTCACTTTGTTTAGGCTCCAGGTTGGGCCTTCTTTCTCAGCGCTTTAGGTCTTTTCATCTACCAGTCACTGGATGCTATTGATGGCAAGCAGGCCAGGCGCACCAATAGCAGCTCAGCTCTTGGGGAGCTCTTTGATCACGGCTGTGATGCCGTCTCCACAGGTATAACCAATCTGTTCAACTTCCTATTCAAATTCTTCGTTTAGTTTTGAGAAATATTTAGAGAAAGAGAAATATTGCCATTGATGGCAAGCAGGCCAGACGCACCAATAGCAGCTTAGCCTTGGGGGGCTCTTTGATCATGGCTGTGATGCCATCTCCACAGGTATAACCAGTCTGTTCAACTTCCTATTCAAATTCTTCGTTTAGTTATGAGAAATATTTAGGACTGTCTGGTAACGAAAACATCAGTATTCCTTTTCTCATACCCCAAGGTAGGAATTTGAAGTTTTAAAGTAAACTGACTGACCTCAATGACACCAACTAGTAACTGCATAGCAACACAATTTAAAACACTCAGAAAAGCTTAGCAACACCTTGGAAACCATCCCTGACACCTTGACATTTCTTACATGGAGAAAGCACAGCTCAAATTTCATTTAGAAAATATCTTTTTAGCCAAACAGGTTTTAAGCTAAACATATGAGAGATTCGGGTTAAACCTGTATATATGTATTAACAGCACTCTCTCTTTATAGTGTTTGTTGCTGTGGGAACGTGTATATCCTGTGGGATAGGCGCTTACCCTGACTGGATGTTTTTCTGTGGCTTTGTGGGCATGTTCATGTTTTTCTGCGCACATTGGCAAACATATGTGTCTGGAACACTCCGCTTTGGATTGTGAGTCTGTTCATGTTTATTTTTGACTGAATTAAACCTGCTTATGTAAATGAGTTGTATTCAAATTATATTAGTTCATATTTCTATTGGTTTCTGCAGGGTTGATGTGACAGAGGTCCAGATTGCTATCATAATCATGTATCTGATGTCAGCTTTTGGAGGAGTGAGTCTTTGGCATATGAAGGTATGACCTTTAACCTAATGTTATAGACCATTATATTAGATGATATTTGTTATTCATGCTCTCTTTCAAAGAAAGTTCTTAAACTGTGTCTACATGTGAGAAGCATGTTGCATTGTGAACTGAATTGCCCCTTTTTTACACCAGGTGTCAATCAGCACCTGATCACAACCACCTGCAGTGTAAATGAATACATCAACAACAGGATGCAGTGTCAGTTGACAGATACTGTTTTTACTTTCGAAGCACTGCACAGTTACCCCAGCTAGTGTATTTGCCTTGTGCGAAATAAATTAAAATGATTCTGACTGATGCATCAAAGCAAGTTCATGATTTTTCTGGTTTTTCACAAATTTATGTCATTATTTCTTCGATCTGTATTACACAGCTGTTGATTTGAAAATTTTACTGTTGCAGACTTACAGCTGATTGGTTAATTCTCAAAAGACATGCCGCTTTGACGTTTAGTGTTGAGGCACATTACATTGCAACACGTCATTGGTTGCTTCCATTGTAGATCCAGCGCCAGATTATTATTTTACAAGGAGTCAACACACATTGTACTGTATATTCCAGAGATGCCAAAAGAACTTAAAAATCCTCATTAAACCCTCCAAAAATGTCAGTCATTACTGAGCCCCCTTTCTGAGTTTGTTCTTTATGTAGAACTTTCTTGTTTTGCTTTCTGCCTCTTTCATAATACAAACAGAGTGTAAAAAGGTAAATATAGGTAAAAAACTGTTGCCATGGCTACCAGTCGCCCATAGATATGATCTTGCAAAAAAAGCAGATGTCAGCATGCACATCAGCCTTTTCTAACCTTCCTGTTTTATAAAGCATGCTCAGAGCTTTAACCCTGTCATGCCCTTTACACCCTGCCCAAAATGAGAAGCCATATCAGTGGTATCCAAATATTAAATCTCAGAATTCTCTTAATTTCTTCACCCAGCTGCCTGTGCTTGGTGTCAGTCTGCAAACCTTTCCGATTCTTGGCATCACTGGTGGATTCTTGTATTCAACCTATTGCTACTTCTACGTGATCCTCAATGGTGGTGTTGGCAAGAACGGCTCAACTGTTGCGGTAAGACCATTACAGCCATGCTGGCTTTAGTTAACATTCTGTGTGACACTGTCAGGATTTATGATGGTCATAAGTTGTACATTCAACAATTTTATGGCTTGAATTGCCAAGGCCTAGACAGTTTAGGTCGGTGACATGATCAATGACTGGAGCTTAGCAGAGATACATGTGTAAGCCACTCACTAACTTTTACTTTGCTTTATATGTACCGAATATAAGTACTAAAAGTATTTATTAGCTTTTAAAAGCATTGATTTAGCATTGAGTTCCACTGCATGTTTGTAGGCATAATGCTTTAAATGCTAACTCATTTTATGGCAGCAATACAAAATAGTTCAGACTGAACCAAGAAACTAAACAAGATAGGGTAAGGTATAGATATAAGATACAGGGATATAAAAGATAGGGCTAAGGCTTAAAAGTTACCTCAGAAGCAGAGAAAGTTATCACAATGGGGAAAATAATTTCACCCACTGTATAGTTTTCTTTGTAATCTAAAAATTATATTGAATTCACCAAGTAAAGAGTCAGTGTTGACAATGACAGTGTATGCCTTTCACAGGACACGAGTGTGTTGTCTCCTGGTCTACACATCGGCCTCATTCTCACTCTGGCCTTCATGATCTTTAAGAAGTCCTCCAGCCAGCTTTTTCAGCACCATCCCTGCCTCTATGTCCTCACTTTTGGCATGGTGATCGCCAAGATCTCAAATAAGCTAGTGGTAAGTGATGCTGGAACATATATGAGAATATTTCAGGAGATAACAAGATACATTAATTTAAAGCCATTATTACTGTTCTGCCCTTGCCCATTAACAATTACCCAAAAACAATCCAAAATCCAGGTGTAAAGCAGGTGTTCTCATTTATACTGTATATCATAGGTGGCCCACATGACCAAGAGTGAACTGCATCTGCATGACACAGCCTTTATTGGTCCTGGACTCCTCTTCCTGAACCAGTATTTTAACAGCTTCATTGATGAGTACATCGTCTTGTGGATCGCCATGGTGAGATGTTTGGCTACAGTTTTAAACTGTATGCGGCCCTACTCTAAAGTTGAAAAAACTGGGGTACATCATAAAGCAAAATAATTTCTCTGTGGTGCAGTGCAGCAAAATGCTTCTTAAACACTATTTACTATGTGAATAATTTTACGCTGCACTGTGTCATTTTGATTTGACATCATCCACTACGTTTCATGCGGTGCATCACATAAAATTTGAGTACACAGTTTTGCCTTTATAACATTTACATTTTTAAACATTTCAAACTAACATTTAAACAAACTAAAGTTTGATCTTTTAATTCACCTCCAGGGTGTTTGTTTAATTCATGGCTTAGAACTCTTTTTTTTTATTGGATTAAAAATGCTTATAGAGGAAATGAATGAGAAAATAAGGCAGTTAAAAAAGATGGAAGTCACTGTTATGATCTACATATATGATGAAGTTAACCTATCCCTTCTCTATTCTGTGATGGTTAGGTGCTATCACTAGTGGATCTGGTGCGGTATTGCATGAGTTTATGCCTGCAAATCGCCTCCCACCTTCGAATCCGAGTTTTCAGCATCACTCCACAAGGCCACGCCCATAAAGACTGACAATTTGCCCGGCGGGAGGAGGAGGCGGGATCTAAGGATGATGACGTCATCCCGCTTCTTAATCTAGAGCAGGAAAGCATCACCAACCAAAACCTCAATGGCCTTGACAGCATTACCACCGCAGACTAATAAGAACAAGAATCTGTATCATTTTACCAGGTTTGACTGCATCTCAAGTAAGACCAGCTCATATTGTTTTGTTTTTAAACACAATGCTATACACTGGACTGTATCTCACTGGATGACAATGAAGAGTTAAGACACTAAAGAAAATCGACAAAATGTGGCTTCGGGGCCAAAGTGAGTTTAACCAAGTATTTTATTGCCTTAAATTGTTTTATTCAGAGCAAAAGTGCAACAAAAATTATCGGCATTATTTTCTAAGACAAAGTGTTAACCTGTAAGACATTAATTTAATCATGTTAAATGAACACATTTTTAATTGGCCAAAAATTGCATCAAACAGTTTCCAGCATACTTCACATTCAGTTGGTAAAGATAGTTGATGGTTCAGCTATAAAACTTGTTTTGTTGCCGTAAATTCTCTCAATAATTAGAGCTTCTGCCCAAAAGTAATTTGTGGAAGAAACATTTTTTGGAAAGTTTGTACAGTAGTATTTATCAAAATAGTTTTGGACTGTTTTTGGATTTGATCATGTTGTCACAATTTTTAACTAGTCAAAAGAAAGCTACAACTGCCGCTTGGGCATCAATTGATAGCAATTTTTTCATCTAGTTTCTTTTTCTGTCAAACACTATTCTATGTTTTACAAAAGAACGACATTTTTATATATTAGACCTGGAAGTGCAGCAAAAGCAAGTATTCAGAATGTATTAATTTTTCTTAAATCACCAAACTGCCAGTGGAATAAACCACCGAACCGTTTTTTACTCTTTAGAATGTTCTTGTGTTAGAAAACACAAGCAGCTATTTGTAGATACTTTGAGACTTTATATGAAGTAAATAAAATCCAGACAAAAATGCCCAAACAGCCACTGTAGCTTTCCGAATTCAAAAAGAAACTTTTGGTGATTGTCCAGTGATTACAGTGTATTTATTTTATAATACGAATGAATTAAATGTGAAATTAAGTCAACCTGATAAAAAAAAATGGATTGTCAAGGATTGTGGTTATGTGCTGAAAACAGACACACCTCTTGTTTTTGAGAAAGGCTCCACCCCCTTTTCCCATCACCCAATCCCTGTTAGCTCTGACTTGTTCCTGATTGTACTTTCTTCCTGAGGGGTGCAGGTCTTCTGTGCCTGTTTAATGATGCACTATAACTGACAGCTCTGCCTGCTTGGAATCATCTCCTCCCAAAGGGCTAATTAAACAAATACATTTTGTGTGATTTGAATAAAGTGCTGTGTAAAATTCTTTGTGTTTTGAGTCTTGAGACTGTAAAAGCTATAAGACTGAAGACTGAACATTTCCTCCTGAAAGCTAAATCCGATTCAAAACTGATTCGGAAGATCTTAAAAGCTACTTAACAGATTTTAAGTCACAGTTTTTAATTAATATATTTGGGTATTTCATTACATTCTCAATCAGTGGTGCCAAGTTCATTAGCAAACTGGGTTTTTGTCCTTTATCAATTAAAAAAAAACAAAACAAACAAATTGGCAACAAATTTCCAAAATAAAACGTAAAAGCAGATATCTTGGTATATTATTTCTTGTATAATCCAAAAAATAAATGTAAACAGGCAAGTTTATCATATAATCTGCATTATTTTTCAGCACAGTTTGTACACGTGAGCTTGTGGGCGGAGTCAGTAGTGAGCAAGTGAAAAAGATTCTTTAAAAGACAAATGAAGGTGAAAAGTTAGTTAATACAAAACAGGGCCACAAGCTATGGCATTTGAATTTCAGATTTCACTATATCATGTCCCCGAGACAAATATGTGAAGGCTTCGAGTAAAAGTTGTGAACCGGACTGATATTCTTTAAAAGACAAAATGTTTCTTATTGATCATCACATTCAAATTAAAATGAATCCCGAGAATGCAATTCCGTTTCAAACATGCTCAGTGAGATTTTGTGCTACTTTGCAAATACAGTGAGAAAGAGAGAAAACAGATGCGAAAAGGCAAGCCCAAGACAGACGAATTCAGACATGCATCAGAGGTCACTGGCTTCATTCTTGAGGTGCAGAAAGGCACTGGAAGAATAAGGCAGGACAGACCAAGCGAACGAGAGAAATATAAACAGCTCTCACGTGTGTATGACTGTACCTTTAACAATATCAATTAAAATCCTACATTTAATTTATAACAATTCAAATGCTCAAGGTCGCATGGTAGCGCGCATTCTTGCTCTCAAATGCGACTGTGGGCTTCCTGAGTTCAATTCACAGTCGGAACACAACCTGGAGTGTAAACATGCCTGAGAGATGATCGCTGATCCTCACGGGCTGCAGTACCTCACTAACGCCCCCCAGTGAAGGAGATTTACAGAAGTCCTGCCCCTCAAAGTTTCTCCATCAGCTTCAAAGACCTGTGGGTCTAGTTAAATCCAATGGGATTTACTTGTTGTGGTTTATGATGAATGTTAACAAGTCATTGAGAACTGGGGGTCTTAGTCAGGGGTCCCCCGCCACATCCTCTAACACAACCCCTTTGCCAGAGGAAGGCGGAGTTTAGTGAGGAGAGACTGGAGTTAGCTGTAAACTTCACACAGGGTTTGCGTCCTTGCTGACCCTGCAGCTGGGAAAAAGCTGCCGTTTCAACATGATCAGTTGGATAGAAAAAGAAAGAGGAAGTGTCAACTAAAGTTGTGAACACTGTCAGCTGATGTTGTGATAGACATGTGAAAAACAATATTCACACGCTATACACATAAACAGGGAAGGAAAACAAAGCGACCAATTTTAGTGTCTTCATGTGAGGCATACGTGTAGGAATGACATTAAGATAAACAGGAAGTCCAGTGCACATTAAGACTCATATGACCTGTTTGAAAACTTAATGAGCTGCACTGCTGCCTGTTGCCTACATATAAGTGACTGATCTGTAACACTTTATATCGGTAGACACTCCATGCACTCCATGTTGAGCTCTTAGCAAGTTGCTAATAAACATAAAAAACAACACACAAAAATAGGGTAAACCTAAAATTTTTTATTTTACTACACTATTTTTATTGATCATTTTTAAGTGTTTAACTAAATCTAAGCTTATTTATAATCAACGTTTCTCATTCGACAACATTGTTTTTTCACTGAATTCACTCACAGTGCATTCTGGGTTTGCTGCTTTCTTTAAAGTTACCCATCCTTACACTCTCACTGAAATTTATTGGCTGTTGCTTTCGGAGTAATCAGGACAGTATTCACACCTGAAAACTTAACCAGATTTGAAACCAGTTTCAAATTTGTCATACTTAATTCACAAGTGTGCACACTAGAAGAGCATTGGGGTGAGTTGGCTATGAACTATAAACATAGGATTTTATAATGAAAGTGCATGAAACATGAAAGAATCATGCAACAATATTCAGTCTTATAGAGTGTGCTTGTTTCAAGTGTTATGAGAAGAGGTTATAACTCTGTGCTGAACACTTGTAGTAAGGCCTGTTAATATGCCAGTCTGTCAGAGATGGTGACTGCCCCTAAACATGACATGCCTTCACATACATGTACGGTAGGAGAGGGAGTATCCACTGATAATGCATCATCTCCATTTTTATATTTACGTTGAGTGTCCAAATTACCGTTCTGTCACCATGGACAGATAAAGACATACTGGGGTCCTTTAAAAGGTCACCCTGTTCATTAACCTCTCCTGGGATCAAAAAGACAGAAACCTGACGCCTCTTACCAAGAACAGACGATACAGCAACTAATACAGCTGCTATTTTCTGCATGCCACTGGGCTGAGTCTGAGAAATGTCAATCTATCATCAAGATAATGTCAGCCAAACTGTTCTTACCTACCGCTGCCTTAAAAGAACGTAATATAGGGCTTCTGGGTAAATTTTGATAGATGCGTTTCTCATGGAACTGATATGCTATTTGAGACTACCCAGTCTCAGATGATCGGACTGTGTGTGTAAGTGACAAAAGGAATGAACAATGAGGTGTAAGTTGAACCTTTACTGACCTGTTCAGCAAAGAAAGACATGACTGTGAAGATGACTAAGGTCACCAGCACAGAGTGGGTCCAGAACTTCAGTTTGTCCCTGTATATTCTCCTAGAAACAAAATCTGACTGGCTAGAATGTCCATTGTCCCATTAAAGCAAGACAGTTCACTCGAGGGCCATATTGCTAGAGGCCCCTGGGCAGCTATTTTAAGTTTTACAAATACAGATTCTGTGTACTTGAGTGGGAAAAAATCAAAAAACTGTTGTCAAGGTTTAGATAACATACTTTGAAAAGGAATTAAAATCTGAAAAAACAATGCTGTTATAAAGGATGCAGCTTTAGCTCAAATCACAAAAAAATAGTATTATTAATAAATTTTGTAAAGCAAAATGTCAAAAACAGGGTAATCTTCATGGTGAATACAGTAATTTAAAAAAACATACATTTACAAAAGAAAGAATTATATAAGGCATTTAAGTTTACAAACAATTCGCTCAACAGTGGGAAGAAAACAAAGATACACAATGTTCGTTTTCTGATACACGTTAAGACCACAGTCACCAAGTTTAGCATTTCAATTTTTTTGATTCATACATATATGTGGTCTGTTCCTCGACTCCTCGACCTAGTCTATGACATGGTCCAGTTTATTTAGACCATTTCGCAACTTCACTGACTTCTGTTCAGAAGTTGTTGTATATTCTGACAAATTACTTATAAATTACAAATTGCAAATATTTCATTATATTACAGTGCAGAGTTTGTTTAGGAGGTCTTCTGAAGACATAATACAGACTTATATTTGCCCTATTTGCCTTTGATGTTATTAGTAAAAGTTTTTGGACTGTGGTGCCATCAGCCAATCAGCGCTGTCATAACATCATGTTACTGCAGCTCACATGGCATTTATAGCTCAGGTGACTTGCTCACAAAATCACATACTCGTACCGGGACGATCAACTGCCACTGAGATAAATGAGAATACCAACAATATTTCCAGTTATAGGCCTTCTTACTGTGAAACGTATTGTTAAGATTTTCTGAAAAATAACAAATAACATGCATAGCTGTCATAACACTGTTTTAGTTCCTGCAAATTCAAAAGAGCATATCCATCAAGATGACTGACAGTGCTGGCTTTGGCTCAAGTTCTGATGTCACCCGGCGGGCTGTTCGAAGTAAGAGGGTGACAAGGTGACATCATCAGGTCTGTTACCCTTTTGTCACACAAGCGAGTTTATGTCCGTCAAATCTGCACAGACACAGAGCTCGTAAAAACCAAGCAAATGTTGTTTGAGCACAGCAGTGCCCAAAAATAACACTTTGCCTTTCTGCCCAGGCATGCAGGCAGGTCACAAGGCTCTGCTGGGGCTTTATGGGGCATCTGCATGTAACAGAGAGCTGCTCTGGCTGGGTGAGCATGAATGGCGACCAATGTACCAGTCATAATTTTCAGCCTGTGGCCAAAAGAGTGGCAGACACACAAACCTCCCCTCCACCAACTCCACATTCACAGAATTCCAACTACCACCCATCTTCTCACTCTGATGATAGGAAGGATTATTTATCATTATTCTCAGGGGTAACACAACAGAAACAGGCTATAAATTGCACAACCACAACTAAACATTCACCCATTGTAAAAAGGCCAACAAAAAACATTAAACCACCATACCCTGTCCTCCCACCCACAAAATAGTGGGTGTAGAAGTGTAGGAATCACTCAAAGTCATGTGTGTAGTAGAGCACATTATTCATTTAATTAGTTTTAAATGTCGCAAATACTGTGCACGGGGTGGAGAGAACAAATGCTTCTGTAACGAGCTCTGCTAGCAACACCAAGGTCATGGGTTCAAATCCCAGAGAATGCACACACTGATAAAATGTATAGCCAAATGCTACAAGAAAAGTGCTTCAGATACAAGCACCTTTAGATGAAATACACAAATGTAATAGTTGTTATAGTGGTTGCCAGACCTCTAATTATACAAAGCAAAAATGTGTGCAATAAAGTGCTAAAATAAAGCAGACTATGTCTGTTTTTGTTCATAATCTCTACCTGCTAAAGGTTTCATTCATACAAGGTCTGGACTCATCTCACCTGTATTATTGAGAGTCCAGAACCTGTCGTATGTACACACACCCGTTTGACCTGTTTACAGGTGTTAACCAGCTTTGTCAAACATTTTTTTTCCTTGTCTACCCGATCATACAACTTTACTGCCTCTGTAATTCATTTTGTCATGAAGTTTTGGATTTAATTAGAACTATGACACAATATTTTAAATAAACAACACTGAACACAAGTTTACTGAATTCACACTGAATTCTTACCATTTCTGTAGTTCTGCCATGTGGAGAAAGTGGTTCCTGTAATATCTGGGCAGCTTAAACTGGGAGGCCAATGCAAACATAGATTCAGTGATCAATGTTGTCATTCAAGCAGATACAGTCCCTGTAGGTAAAACAAATGGTGAGGTTTTGGTCACTTAACCTTATATTCAAATGAAAGAAACAGTAACATTATCTGCAGTAAACTGTGGTTTGCAGGGTTCCCGCCTCTTTTTGACCAATACATTTTCATAGCTGCGCTGGGTAAGGATTTCACTCAAAAAACAATTTCTATACAATTAAATATTGTACAGCTTAGCTTTTACTATACCAATTTATATTGGCAATGTAAATATAAATTCCTTTTTTTAAGGTTTCATTAATCATTACTTTGGACCAATGAAATTTCACTGTGGGTGGGACTACCCATCCCACCCACAGTAACATAATGGCAAAGTCACAATATTGTATGTAAACTACAATATACAGTCATAACAATAATAAACCTTGGGAATTACATTACACACCAAACTTAGTGATAGGAGGACCCTGATCATACCTGGGTATTTTTAGCTTTCTCTTAATAGAAGACTGTATGCATTAATAACAAAAAAATCAGCTTTTCATTTGAATTGAATCTTTCTCTCTAGTGTAAATGTTCTGCTTTAGTGTAATTTTCCAAGACCCAAAGTATGAATTTAGTATTGACCTCAAAGACGGATAACATACCAAAGCCGTCTTAAATTGGATTAACTGTCTTAGAAAACATTGACAGGTTGTTCTCACCATGCTGGGGTCATAATAGGCCTCCTGGGAGGGGCTGATAGTATGAAGTTGTGTGAGGCTTAACGGAAGTGTCTTGGAACAATTTATGAGCATCTGTTCCAGGCTGGTCAAATCCTGTTTACAGAACAAACAAGATATCCCTCCCTTAACACATGAGCAACACAGACAAATCAGTGCAGGCTGCTAGTGAACACAAATCCGGTGTTTATTTGCTTTTCCTAATGTAATCCGAGCCCTTTCTAGCTGTTAATCTGTTCACATACATGCACATAAACTGATACTCATCAAAGCTTGGCTAAATCTTGTCATTTCCTTCCACACTGTAGGGGGCGACGTAAACCTAAAGGCCTAAATGCAGTTTGTGGATGCGCATGGTCAATGTGTGGATCTTGCGGTCGGACAGCACGCCGGAATGATCTGTGTTAATTTTATTGAACACTTTGGAGTTGTTGAAAACAAGGAAAGGCGAATAGCATGTATTTCAAATGACGCAAGCGATGTGAGGAAATCTGATCAAACTCCTGAGGGAATCTGAGACAGCAGAAAGAACTAATTATTCTTGTTACTCTGCATGTGGCCCATGCTCTGATGCTTCTATTATGAGACCCTTACATGTCCTGTCAATCATGTGTGGCATGTGGGCGGGAACTTGACGAGAGGTGAAGCCAAACTGGGTTTTTAAGGGTGTGTTCACATACCAAAGTGAATCAGCAAATGTATCCCGTAACTTCTGCCCTGTGTAAAAATCTCCTCCATCCCAGTCACAGGCAGAGGCAGATTTATTGCAGGCCTTATCGCGGTAGCCATCTTTTATCCAGGAGCCTGGGCAGCCCTCAGCACAGGTCAGGTGAGATACACCTGTGTTCACAAAAGACATCTGATGTGATTATCAAAAAATAAAAAAGATCTAATGGAAAACAGATTATTGGCTTCATGCTAGTATTCTACACAATGAATAGCTGGTCCGAATACAGTGACAGTCTAACTGACCTTTTGACCTTCCCCGAAAGTTTTTTGAGGGCCATTTTAGTTGAAAACCATTGTGGTAAGGTAAAGGATCTTAAATCTGCTAATACAGGTAAAGATACTCTTTCCAATTGAAACAAATACCAGGTGTGGAATATCATGCAGCAAACACAACATTGGGACAACAAATTATGCTTAAACTAACACACACACAGCTTAAACTAACACACACAGCTAGTACATCTTAAAGAGCAGGTCAACTGTTATATTTCCAATCATGTACTTTCTCCTGTCTGGTTTTTAGATCTAGGAAGATTCTAGAGAGATTAAACTGCATCCCTGTGACTGTCAGAGCTCAGCCAAGCTCCTGTGATGATGAGTCTGTTTGTGGGATCGGGTGTCTGTCAAAACAAGTTTTATAACTGCTTGCAATTCCATTAACATGCACAGGGACCTCATTGTTATAGTTCCTAAATGCCATACTAAGACTGTGGAGAGCCAAAACAATCCATCAATAGCATTTACACAGAAATTGTGTTTCAAAGAATGCCAACACAGCCATAAACATCTGGCTAAAGGCTTTTTACTCAGCCAGCGCATACAGAGTAACTCTGAAGAGGCCAAATAACAAAAGGGAGAATATAAATTTTTTTTACTATTTACATTCAACTATATATTGATTAAATGCAACTATAGGTTTCTACACAGAGATGTTGCAATTCTTTGTGTGTGTGTGTGTGTGTGTGTGTGTGTGTATAATACATTTACATTTATTCATTTAAAAGACAGTTTCATCCAAAGCAACTTACAAAGAAAAAGAGAGCATTTAACTTTTGCCTTAAGAACCAACAAGCCTAGTCAGCAAAGCTATATTTACAAGTATGAAAAGTTCTGAAGCTGGGGACAGGATGGTCCCCCTACAGATAATACAAAGTATTGTCAACAGTGATGCACAAAGATGTATGCCAGGGAAAGTGTGTTGTTATACTTTGGCACAAAATAACAAACCAAAATCACTGCACACACTTTCTTATACATAACCACAAACACACACATGCACACGAAAGCATACCATAAACTTATAGAGAGACCCGCTATCTCTTTCTCTCTCCAGACTAACCCTAATTATGCCAAATAAAAGAAAAAAAAAGAAATTGTTGGCAGAAATTACTTTGGATTTTCGAAGGGTGATGATGTAAGCACAGTTGGTCTCCACTCCAAACTATAGCTAAGTAACCCACACACACTTCACTGACAGTATTTCTTGTGTAACAGTGCGTGCATTGGACAGAGGTCAAGGGAGAGTTTTCATCAACATTGCAAACAGGCTAACACGCACTATAAATACAAGCTCTCTCTAAACGCTCCCTCTCTCTTTATCTATTGTCCAGTTTTACCCTTACCTATATTATTTTCCATCACCCACATTTAGATCTCACACACACATGATAATAAAGGAAACAATAACGGATTAAATACTTTTTCAACATTAAAAGATAAAAAGAAGTTGAGCTATTCAATCAAGGAAAACACAAATTTCGCAATTGTCCAGTGTGTGAAGTCCGAGAAAGCTTAAGATGTAAGTTACGAAAGGTTTGCAAAAGAAACAAAGAGAAGACGGTGACACAAAAAGAAAGAGGAGACGGGAATATGGAAGGACGTCTGAACTGTGCTGGCTTTTTAAGGGCAGGTTGGCGGCAGGCCATTTTAAACAGTTGTTGTACTGTGACACCCCCCAACCCGACGCGCTCATGTGTCAGTATAATACCCTGAGCACATGACCACAGACAGGACAGATCACACATTGCCCTACAAATACAATAAACACTGATCCAGAATGCACTGATTGTTATATTAAAAATCAACATACGACCAAGGATTACATTGTCTGATGGCCTGTTATACTTCATTGTGACATACTGCGTGATGTTGTTGTAGGTGTTGATAAGGAATATGGATAATAAAAAGTTTTCTCACATGACATGATTACACAGCAGTCTTTCTGAAGCAATTTACAGTCTAGTGCGCAACCGTGTGGTCATTTCCAGTACTGCGCCCTAACATTAAAATTTGTGGGCTTTTTCTGCCAACTTTACTGAGTTGCTCATTTTCCTTCATTGAGGCTGGGAAGCCACTCAAGTGGCCAACCTGTGCATGTGGACGAACCCTGTGCCCTTTAGAGAAAGCCAAAAGAAAATTACGTTTATAAGCTTCACAACGCTTTTTTTAACCAAAACAACTGTTTCACACACAAAAGATACAGTGGCCACAAGAAGTATTTGGACACATACTAAATGTACAAATGCCACTGCATTTGCTAAAAAATTTAGATCAAACAAAATAGTGGAAAGATGCAAATAGTGGAACTTGTGGTTGTTCTGCTAGGTTTTTTTTTGAACATGAGGATTTGTGACATCCTAAATCCACCGATTATGACCCTGTGACCAGCTGGTTAAATGTAGATGCAAAAGACTGCTCACAAAAGAGAAGTTTGCTCTCAAAAAAAAAGCATTGTATTTGCAGAAGCCACTTGCTTTGCATCTTGGCATCTACACTTTAAATGTCTGAATTTCACTGCTGTAGTTTGTGAAATGTTCAAATACTTTTTGGAGCCCTTGTAATTTATATTTATGCATTTGGCAAACAATGTTTTCCAAAAATCTGCAATGTATTTAAGGCCATAAAAATTCAATCAATTCATGTGATCCCTGGGACCCGAATGCATGACCTTATTCTAGCGCCAGACTCTACCAGTTGAGCTATGTGAGCTTGTTGCAGTGATTCTTATGTTTTAATATATTTGTAGCTCAAATAAAAGTTATAAAACAGTAAGAATTTAAAGGATATATACTGTTCCTTGTGTTGGCTAGACCATCACTTTATACAGACACCACACACACAAAAGAACATACTTCCCTTTTTTGGGAATGAGTTTGCCTGTTATCAGTAAAAAGTAGTTTTTAGTTTTTGCTCCATTCCCAAAAGTCACATTTCAGAATTTCCGACCTGATACCTCAAACAACTGACAATTCTGCTGTCTGATGCTTGGAAGATAATGCAAGTAATATAATGTAAATGCTAGAAATTTCTTTTCAGAGATGTACAATTGTCAGCACAGAGTATCATGTACCATGTTTAACACAAGTAAAATTTACTCACTGTTACAATACTAATTTGGAACTACTTCAATGTAATTGTTAGAAAAACTCTGAATGAAACGCAGTATTGAACAATGAATAGTGTAAGTACAGTGTCTAGATTTCGGTAAGCTGATGGAGTATGTCAGGCTGTCCATCAAACTTTTCCGCTGTATCAGGAGGGATAAGTCTGAAATTAGACCACTCCACTTTTGCAAATGGACAATATATTTAAGACTAGTTGAAGTGTTACATTTAAAGAATACAGTTTGTTTAAAACCTGAAGTTAAAACCTAAATTTATTTCAGTGGTTTTACCATCCAAACATTAACATAAATATTATTATTTGTTAAATTGAAGTTTACAGGTAAGGGAAAATGTACAGTCAGCCAACTGTTTTCACATAATAAACCCCAGCAGGGTCTATTACCCTAAATAAGTATTTTTTTTTGCCATATTAACTGACCAACGGTACATTATCCTGCTTATTATAAAGCTACACAGGTAAATCATTGGACATGCTGAACAATACTGATTTGAGATACATTTTATTAGTATTAATATTTTATTATTTACATAAAACATTTTAGTGCCACTAAAAAATTCTCAAATGTACATATAACCATGTTTTTTTAGTGATTTCATATATATTTTTTGCAGCTTCTTAAAGTACCATGATATGTGAATATGGGAATCATTCAGTATTGTCATGACACCATTACTGTACCATGCTACCACCACAGACTGAATGTGTGAGTCTGTAGGTTATATTTGTACCTTTGCTGTGTGAGTGGAAGAGAAGAACAGACATGCTGGTGAAGGTGTGAAGGGGTTTTGGCACCTGTAACAGTTGCCATGTTAAGGAGAAAGCGACTGAATGCATCGGCAGCTCCTCTAGCATTATGTTAGGAGACAGGGCTGGATCCAGCACCAGCACTAGGGCCACGATATAGTGAGACAAAAGACATTCTAGCCCACCACAAAACACAGTAAATTAAAGCTTTGATCATAATCTGATCTATACTGCAGATCATAATCTGAACTGTACTGCTTCAGACGAGCAGCAGATTAACATCAGATGATCTTCACACAGGAAAGAGGCTGGAGGCATACAAACACTGTGGTTGCTCTTGCTAAAAACAAGAAACCTTCAAACCACAAAAAACTGCAGCCACATCAATGTAATGAGAATGTCTACTAACTGAAGATATTCACAGTAATGCATTTGGCAGATGCTTTCATCCAAAGCATTCAAGATACATTTTATCAGGCTCTGTGTTCTTTGGGATTCGAACCCATGAACTTGCATGATGTTGCAAGCACTGTGCTCTATTAAGTTATGCAAGTTCAACTACATCAACTACATAGACCAACCCAACACATAAAATTAAATTTAAATTTAATATTACAAGCATTTGAAGAATCAAGTATCTGGGAATCCAGGAACACACATCCATATAAAAAAACAGTTTGAATGCTCAGGAAAAGTAGCTGTACACTACTAGACAGACAGACAGACACACATTAAAAACCAATACAAGCAAGTCAAATGAACTATGAATTACTGATCAGTAATCTGTGAGTATGCAAAGATAAGATAAATATTAATCACCATGCCTCTCCCCGGCCAGCAACACCTCCCCCATCATAAACACAACGATGATACGTGTTTCTCGTGATTAAATAAAATGGCTTCATTAGAAAACAAGCTACACTAAAACATACTGTTACACGATCGCCCAGTCACCTGTCAAACATTGCAGTTCCTCATTGACGTTGATACACATGTAATGTCGCTACATGACAAACTCGCGGCTGCGCTCTAGTGGTGAGGAGGAAGAGCCCCCAAACGAGTTAAAACTGTTTGCGATAAATACATTAAATTACTTGAAGTTTATTTAAAGTTATTTCTGCTTAAAGTGTTATATATTTGTTTTTTTTAACATTTGAGAAAATGATCATGTCAAATTGTTTACAAAATGCACTTTTAATTATTATGAAAGGATTGTTCTTTATTATCTATTATTAAAATGTATAGTAGCCCTAAAAATTAGTCGGATACTTACACCAGTTATTAATGTGTTTGCATTATAACAGGCTATTCTTTCCAGAGACATTACTATTTATTTATGTATTCATTATATTCATGACAGGAAAAGGTTAATCTAAAGCTGACGGTTGATTAAATACATTATTATCAAAAACAACGACAGTCATATTGTAAAGTGTGGATTAAGTGTCTGAAAAGTGTCCAAAGATTCTTTAAAGTCACGGTACAATGAGAAAAAAAATGAAATACATTGTTTATTTGGTATTTACTTTCTATATGCTATAAATAAGATAAACATTGGCCAGTAAAAATGTCTGTACCGCTGTATTGTATTGCATCGCATTTATATAAGCTGGCCAAATTTACAAAAGACCAAAACTTTAGACAAAAGACAGAAAAAGAAAGAAAGAATAAAAAAAACATCGTGGGAACACAAATCAATGGTAAAACAATGAGGAAGAGAAACATACAGTAGGTTATTCGACTGTGAACACGTGACAACACAGTAAACGTTATAAACGGGAGGTTATTGTGTGCGTCTCAAGTCGCTTCTGAGACCATGATCATGTCTGATCGATGCTCGTAACTTTTCTTCTGTTTTCCTTAATGGTGATGCACCGACAATATTCACCCCTCGGGCAGGATGGTTTGGTTTATGGAAGGAATGTGCTTTTTCCCAACTTTCCTGGTCATCTGGTCATCGAGCACCTTCATAGTTTCCTACATTATCGCGCTGTTTCGCCGCGACGTGGATGTTATTCTTCCTTATATAAGGTACGTGATGTGATTTTGTCTGGATTTACACATCTGGATTGAAATGCATCGACAACTAACATACCATTAAACCAGGAAACGCTAATAAAGTTGTAACATACCCAGCTACAACAGTCTTAGATATATATTTTTTATTTATTAGTCATTTAACTGTATAAAGGAAACTAAAGGTTTTTCAGAGGGCTCGTTTAGTTTCGTTTTCCGATGAGAGAGTGTTTGCTCCCGTTTAAAACTGAAGACAAACATCCATGAATGTAGTTCATGTCCTAAGAGATGATCTTCTGCATATCAAAGCCTCCTTAACTTTATGTCTTCACTTTATATGTCTTAACTTTATGTCTTAACTTTAGTGTCTTAACTTTATGTAGGTGAAGCAGCCCCCCTGCGATGGCAATGCATAATAAGTGTACAACAAAGAACAAGAATCACACACTTAAAATGACCAAGGACACATATATTATTAAAATGTAATTTAAAAAAAACAAAATCATTAATTCCGTCTATCTCTTATAATACACGAATAGGCACGTCACATATTTTGTAAATAAAGGTCCTATAAGCAGAACATTACATAACTGTTATAAATTGTAATGAAAGCTCTGTCCAACATGCCATTGTTTTGTATGCAAATGAAATGCAAAATTGTTTGTCAAATCAATTTTTATTGAAATGTTGAATATTAATTAAGTAAATACAATGGTGAAGTAGTCTCAGAAAATCTGTCCTTTCTATTAGTGATACAGGGGCCACTCCACCTGAGAGCTGTGTGTTTGGGTTTATGTCTATAATAAGTGCCTTTGCAGGTAAGAAATTAATTTTATTTTATGTCATTTAATTTGAATATATAATATAAACACAAGTATATAAACAAGTATATAAACACTGCAGCTCAAAAGTTAAGGATCATTTACTAATTCTTCATTCATATTTTTCCCTCATTTAAAAACAATATTGGCTGCTTATCGTTTTTACACAGTAGCGTGTGTAAATTTTCCCAAGCACCTTTATACTCATATTTCAAACATGGTTTCATAAGCAGTGAAATTCCCTTGCAGAAGCTTCAGGAAACTCCTGAACTGTTATATTGAACCTTACTGTTACCTGGTGTCACAACCATTTCAGTTATTGCGTAATTTGAAGTCAAGAACGCACCGCATGGTTTTAAAATGTGAGAAGAATGACTTGACTTTACGTTTCTTTAGTAACAATGGAACTCTTTCTTAATATACTCTCACTTCTCTTTCTGCTGAAAACGAAAACAGAATTTTTCCCATCTGTTACTCACAGCTGCAGTTCACTTTGCCAGTACAAATCTTGAGAAAAAACCCAAAATGCCAGCTAAAGAAACAAAATATGGGTAAAATCATGAGTCATTTTTCCACCATGATAGTGAATATGTCATTTATTTACTTTAGAAATTCTCACAATAGTGTTGTATTTGTTTGATCAAGCTTCTGTTGCGTGGAAACTTCCCTACAGGGGTGAATAAACCACATTTGTAGTCTTTCTATCTATAATCAGTGTGTAACATTTGTTTTTCAGCATTTGCCACCATGTATATTGAATATAAGTTTGTGGAGAGGATACATGAGACAACAGGCGCAGTGTCCCCGCATTTGAATAAGGCTTCTTTTGTTATTGGAGTCATCTCTTGTGTCGGCATGTGTTTTGTGGCTACATTTCAGGTATATATAGTTAAAGGCTTTCATTTTTTCTCATGCCTTCAAAAAATTAAGTTCATGTGTGTTAATTTAAAAGTATACTTCGCCCAAAAGTGAACTCTGTCATCATTTACTTACAAAACACTCTTTAAAGAAGAAAATGTCTGAGCTGCTTACGTACAATAAAAGTGGATGGGGACTTAAATTTGGCCCACACTACCACACTATAGTGTTATATTCTAAGCTTTACAATGTTTTTACTTAAGTTTCTTGACAGCCATGGTCACCATTCACTTTCATTGCATGGGAAACAACAGCTTAAACACAAAATTTTTCATTTAATTTTTTTTTCATTTTTGGGTAAACTATACCTTTAAACTAGTAATCTTAGTTACCTCATGATGGTGACAAACTGTACGTGGTGATCAGCTGATTTCTGACTGTGTGGTTATGTTCTAGGAAACAACAGTGATGGTAGTTCACGACATTGGTGCTCTAGTATTTTTCATCTTTGGGGTTACGTACGCTGTTCTTCAGAGCATAATATCATACCGTGGTCATCCTTACGGCTCTTCTAAGTGCGTGTGTCATATCCGTGCTTTCTTCGCTGCACTGGCCTTCCTGGCAGTAATTCCCAGTATCCTTTCTTAGTCAGTTAAATGCTAACATGTAAAACAACATCTATTTTACATATTGGGTGTAAAGTATTCCAACAATGAATCCCAATAGCAGGCATTTCCTGGGATGAGTTTCAGAGTTTTTATCTTTATATCAGATAATATAATCAGATAATTTAAATCTTTAACAAATCTTTCCAGCCATTGTCTGTGCAATACCTGTTGGAACAAGTAAACTTCACTGGAACAGTGATGATAAGGTAAACTTTAAGCGATTTAAACAAACATTTCAGCACTCAGATTCAAGGCCCTTTTCTCTAAATCATAAAACAACTGTATTTACTATAACATAATACATACTATATTTATTTTTATTCTCTCTAAAGTATTACTCACTTCATATTGCAAGTGTGGCATGTGAATGGATCACTGCCTTTAGTTTTGTGTTCTTCTTCCTAACCTACATCCAGGAGTTCCAGGTGAGTACACAACACTTACTAGCTGATTTACAACATATGTGGTGTCATTGTTTTTTTTAAAGCTGCAATCTGTAACTTTTTTAGTTAAAAATGAACAAAAATTAGTTACTACATAACAGAACACTGTTCAAAACCGTTTTCTTACCCAATCCGTAATGATAAGTTTATAAAATGATTTATAATTTGAGCTGCCAGGTCAGATTTCACGGGAAAGATCAGTTTGACTTGTGGTTAAGTCACATCTGTGAACCGAAAGAAGATGATCCAGCTATTAAATCACACATGTGGGTGCTGGAATGAAGCATTTGTTCTTATAAAATAATTCAGCAAACAAATTGCAAGTTTATGTTTCAAACAGAAATGGCGACAGAGAGGCATTTTGGATTATGGATTACAGTTATTATGAAGTTATTATGGAGTTATTATGGAGTTATGGACTGTAGCTTTAAGATTTGAATTAAGATTTTCATGTTATTACACAGAATCAAGTGAAATTACTTGTTTAGAGTGTTTCTCAATCATTGTCCTGGGGTACCACCAACATTACACATATTGGATGTCTCCCTAATCCAACACGCTTGATTCAGTTCATCAGCTTGTTGTATAGACAAAAGATGTGTTTGTCAGTAAACGGGACATTGTTGGGGTACCAGGACCAGAATTTGGAAACATTAGCACACAACATGCCTCACCTTTTTTATTTCTTCCTCCAGCAATTCACTCTGAGACTGACCGTTCATTTAACAGACTGTTTGTGACCTCACCATCACACCATATGCAGTTTTAATAGATTTATATTTTTGCACAATTTGTTGTCTTTTAAAGTTTGAAAGGTTTGATAAGGAGTCAAATGTAATAATTTGCAGCATATTCATTTTTTTGTATCTTGTACTTTCGTCAGTCTGTTTTTGAAGATTGATCAATCATGGTCTTGTACAGTAGAATAAAATATGCATTGATATGTAAACGTGAAAAGGAATTCACTTTATGAGGCCAAGAACTTTAGTTTTTATAAAGCATTTAATAACCAAGACAAACCTCTAAAAGTGCCTCAGATCATAGACCAACTGCTGCTCCAGTTAGAGTCTGAATGTCTTGCTATGTCCATTATTTCTGTTTTACTCTGTAATTGCTTCAAGAATTCAGTGCAGTTGATGTACCTTGAGGGTGTTTTACTTGTTTTACGTGTGTCTGATTTTGTACTTGAGCAATAAAAGTGCATGACAATTATGTCATAATTGTACAACAGTATTAACATCCAAGTTAACTGGAGGTAAGTGACTACGTTAACATTTCCTATGACAGAAAACAGTGAAGTATGTTTAAAGAAACCTCATTGGTCAACTTTTCTATAATACAGTAACATTTTAATAACAAGTTTTGTTATTATTAACATTTTTAAAAGACAAATGTAAGTAAATCTGCAATGGCTGTACAACACAGTCTGTATGATTAGAAACTCAACAACTCTAATGAACAAAGCAGGATGTAATTTCTGTTATTAATATGTGCTGTAAGCCAATACAACATTGTAACTTAAGTTTAATTTACCAACTCAAACTCAATCAAATAAGAAAAATGAATATTACACTTACATTTAATTTTTAAATCAATTTCCTAACAGATTTACAAAGCCGGTTGTTTCTATTTTAACAGAAACACTGCCGTCTGTTTATTGTTATGAGATATATATGTATGGCATGAGATGAGATGTTCATTAGAATTTACATAAATCATAGTGGCACTTAAATAGACTCAAACTGACTTAATTATAATTGTTAACAATCTCACCCAGTGAGCATGTTCTCAGAAACTATCAGGGGCAGCATGATAGTAGCCTAGTAGCCTCTCCTCAAGCTGTTGCAGTCTTAGTAACATCACTAAACTGTCCTTTGTACGGCTGGTTAAGTGCATTTTAACCTGCTTTGAGATGAGCAAGGTTCATAGTGGCCTGACCAGACCTGTCAAATACAAAATTCATAATCTGTGGGGGCGGGGCCAATCAGTCACTGAAAGATGATTCGCTGCCTGAGCTGTCATCTTGCTCTTCCATCCCTTTTTTGCCACCATCTGGAACAGGTGCGTCAGGGGTGCTAGAGGATACACAAAGCAAGTCTATCAGCTAAAAATGCATGAAGTGCATTACTCACAGAAACATATATCATACACAAAACATAACAGAAGAGTAATATGAAGTACAAACACTTACTCAAGCAAACTGGGGTCCAAACCCTCAAGTACCATCTTATTTTTAATAGCCATGACTGGAACACCCTGCATGACGGAGCAACACATTGACAAAAAACCATAAGTTGGGTACAGTAGTGTTTAAAACAATAATAATAATTATTAGTTGTAGTTATTATTTTTTTGATAATAATAATAAAAACACATACCACTTGCACCATTTTGAGATATCTGGCATACCGTGGGTCCTTTGCTACAGTCATCACATTTTCTGCCGGGGCCTGTGCTTTTGGTTCCTGGGGGGCCATCTGTGCTTGCTTAGTGACCTGAATGGAAATAGACATTATTATGCTTTGTTTGTAAAGGCCAAATGCCTTGTTACTGTTTATTTGATTATTATAAGCTCAAATTCAGTAGATTAAAGCATTAGTATATCTGTACCTCAGGAGAGGAACCCATCACATGACCGGCGTTCACTGCAGGGCCATTTGTCTGGGCAGCTGGTCTAACTCCATCCACTGTCACTTCTTCCAGACCAGGTATAGAGGCCAACTGCAGGTTTATACAATATTTTTAAGGGATAAACTGAGATGATAACAGTAGGAGTTTGTTAATCCATGAAGGATCTGATCTGACTGGGAAAGGCTTGAGTTACCTTTGCTTCCAAAATACTGAGTGTTGTTTCAATTTGCTGGATACGTAAAGATATGGTTGCTAGTTTCTGTAGAAACAAACCCATCGGGTCACTGACATGCAGAATACATGCATAACATGGAAAGCAAAGAAAAAGGAAGTAAATAAAAGCAAGTAAACGCTGTAATAAAAGATGAACACACCTCCTCACAAACAGTGGAAAATCGGTTCAGGAATCGGACAGTATGGACGATAAATTGGTTAAGGAAAGCCACAATTTTCCGCTGTTGAACTGCTGGAACCTTTTCACCAAACAACAATATTATTAATAAAGATCATAAGCGTCGTACACGTATTACAGAACCAGAAACCATCATCATGTGAGCTGCAGCTGATCATCACATTGTTCAATTCACCTTTGTAAGATCTATTCCTGATCCCACAATAGGCAATCCGTCCTCGTCCATGCCAACCACACTTTGTGTTTTATTTCCCCAGATAGAGATTTCTTTACTCTTTAAATGTGCGACAAACGCATCGTTGTGAAAACATCACGTGACTTCAGCGCGAACACTTCCGCCTTCTGAACATAATAAAAGTCCACTCACAAACAACGTTTATAAAACACCAACCAAAAATAGAAATAGAATATTTAATAAAAAATAGAAATAAGCATTTTATACTAATATCACTGATCTTCCTGTACCGGATTTATTTTATCATAATAAATCAATTGGTGACCTCTTTTTTCTCTGCTAGTGTAATAATCTGTCACATAAGAAACATATACAACATTACATGTTTAACCTCAGTAACCGGTTTGTGCAGATGTCTTCAAGTTCAAGTGATAAGTCAATACATGATTTCTATGATGCTAAGATTTCAGAAATGAAATGAGATTTCTGCCTACGAATGAGAACATCCAGAACACTCCTACAGACCAAAAAACAAGACATTTACATTTCCTTATAGGACTCACACAGCACAGTTACCACTCAAAAAAACACACTTTGATTACAAAGGTAAAAAAATGACTTTAATTACAGTCACAAAACACTTCCACACTTAACATCGACTAACATATTAAAATAATGTTTAAAAGAACAAAAGGATAAAATGTACATTTGTAGACACTTTGCGTTGACATCATGACCTCATTCGGGAGTTTTATAAACATGATTTAAACTTAACAATAATTTTGCAATGTTTCCTCAATCATCCAGGGCAAAGTCAAACGGCTGGAAGTCCGAGCGCACTCGTTTGGTCAGATCCTCTTCCTCTTCCCTCGTGCATTTACACTCTTTCCAGTCAGCACGCATGGGAATGTTCAGCACCGCCTCACTCGCTAACACTTCCCTGAGGGCACAAATGTTTTATGACATACGTGCACACAAAAACAAATACTTACTGTTATGCAAAGTCATGCTTTACAATCCCAGTTACTACACACGCAAACACTCGTGTACAAGGTGTACAATGACACAACGTATCAGGGCAATAATCACCTGCCAAACTGTAAAGGGAAATTTTTCCTTATGCGATGAAACAGCTTCTCGCCTGTATCCAGCTCCACGTAAAAATATGGCGTTCCTGGAGGAGCAATCTGCAATTGGAAGTATTATAGTTATTTATATGAACAAAGTCCATTCAAATAAAAGATCTGTATAACCAAATAAAATGCTGACGCGGCTCACAAATCTGATTTGATTTTCAAATATGAGCTTCAGATTTTGACTTTCAAACTAACACTGAATTTGAATCTTATTTCAAAACAGTATGAGTGTGACAGAGATGGTTGCAGGTAGGCTTGCAAAGCTGGATAAATATTCCAAGTTGGAATATTATGGGTTTATGGGCATTAATTGAAAATTGTGTTAATTTTACAAACTTCAACATGAACTATCTTCATCTGTGTGCCATAATTTGCATACATTTCCAGATATTTCTGTTAAGTTTCCCTACTCTTCCCAGTCCTAGCTGGAGTCAGCTTCTGTACCTGCTTGAGGTCAGTATGAGCTGGAATCTCCATCAGCTCCATCTGCTGCTCTTCAGCTTGTGTCATGAACGCTTCCTTGATGTCTTCTGTACTGCACTTCTCCATGGGTACCGGCACCACCTGCAGGAAGGACGAGGAGTTTCCATTGAGCCCGTTATGCATTACCCATAAAAAAAACTTTGGGAAGTCATGTTTTTGGTCATCACTGGGCACATGTCCCTCAGAAATTGCTTTTCATCAGAGCAGACAGATGGCTTCTATCTACTCAGACTTAAACTGATGAAATTTGTGTGGATGCCTGTGATTGGCACAGAGCTGAAGCTCTCTCACTCTCTCCAGTCTTCTGTGTGTACCAGACTCCAACTTTCATGTATGTGGCACTGCTTAGACTGACCTAGGATCTGTACAGGTCTGTCTGTTAGGGCAGAAGCCACAATTTCAAAGCCCAAACAACTACACAGCAGAATCTTGGTGGCATAATATGTACATTATGTCTATGCATATATATCAGGGAGGGGTGACAGACCTGTATTTGAAGGTGCTGACTACGGTAGTTCCTCTCAAACAGGATGCACCGACAGCCTTTGCTTTTGCAGAACTTCTTGACTGCAGATTTGTATTTCTCCATCTCTTCAACCACCTCAGATGCCAAATCCACCACTGACTGATAATGTCCGATAGGCAGCAGAAGAACATGGTCTGGGGTGAGGCCACCCTTAGCAAGAGCCATGTAGCACTGAGAACAGAAAATCCACTGAAGTCAGATCAATAGGAAAGACCACAACAAAAACAAAAAGGCTGTTTTAGTGTTCTCACATGTGTTCCGATGCTCACGACCAAATGCTTTTCAACCTCTGGACTTGCAAGGCAGAACCAACAGGGTCCAGTGGGCTGTGCTATTACGAGAGAGGAGAAAGATGTCAGATATCAGGTCTACAAAGACAAATTCAAACAAGTTGTGCTGAGCACTTTTGGACAACCCAAGTAGAATCCAAGAAAGAACATTAAAAAGGAGTTCAACAAGACAACAACCTAGTTTAATCAATTAAAACAGTGTTTCCAAAGGAATTTTATTATGTCACATAAGGTACTCATATTTTACTGGAATAATATGTTCACTGCAAAAAGAGGGAGAGGTGAGTGAACTCACGGGGTCTGCGGGGCTGTTTGTGTTGACCGGACTGGTCTCCATCCGAATGTCTCTTCCTGCCGTGACTCTGACGTTGCTGGTTCTGCTGTTTCTTCTGACCCAGATCAAAGAAGAACTGTGACGCTGGTTCCTCCTGATGAAGAACAGAAGATTATCCAAGAAGCCAAATATCAAAAATCATCAAGCATAATTAAATATCTGCATATTAATTTATCAGGTTGCAAAACAGAGGTAGGCTGTGTAAGAACATACAGACACCTCTGGCACAAAGGTAGATGGTCTTTCTTTCTTGCCCTCTTTCACTGGTTTCCTGTAGGGATTCTCTGTGACATCCTGTGGTTGTTTCACTAACTCTGTGGGGTCCATGTTTTTCATTGGTACGATGTTGAAAGCATACAAGTACTGCAAGAGAAAATCAAGAGAACAGTTGATTCTCATGAAATAAAAGAAAAATTGCATTTAACAATTTCTGAATTAAAAGGGATGCACAATATATTGGCACGACAGTGGTTATGAAAGAATTATTTTGATCTTTTTCAATTAACTAAAAATTTCTGACATTATAAATATTTAACTGTGCACGTTTGTTTTTTTAGATTATTTTTGCCATAGAAAGTACAGCAGTGTATTAGGATAAAGACGCAACCCTAACGAATTTCTGTTAATATCTTTTCGTTTTAACTTCTAACTAGCATTCCATGTATTAGTACCTATTACCAACTAGTACCTTTTTCTTGGCAGGATTATTAACAGTTGCCAGGGCGATGAATCTACTGACATGTTGTGCATTCTCTTGAAGGACCACATGATTCCTGTGAATGAACATACATTGTTTAACAGGTGGCACTTAAATAATGCTAAAATATCGTAATGGCTTAACACTACACCTGTAAGGGAGCCTCTCATAATGTACCCCTTCCAGTCCTGAAAAATGGTAGCGGGGCTTCAGCTTGTCAGAGAGTTCTGCTATGGAGGAAACCCCACAAAACTTTGTATCAATCTCCTACAAAGAAACAGGAAAGTAGAAGATCCTTGGGTACATGGTCAGGAAATACACAACACTTATAGAAACTGAATGAAACCATCGTAACAAAAGGACGTACGGGACTGTTTCCATACTGCCACACGCCTCGAGGCCACTGGGAGGTGAGAAGGATGTCCACTCCTCGAAACTTAGAGTTGCACAGTAGTGGAGTGAGCAGGGCGCTCATGTCTTTAGGGGTAAAGCAGTGTGAAGGGGCAGGTTCCTGTTGAGCTTCTCTACCACTGACGTAAGCGATCTGAAGCCCAGATGCCCCTGTGAAAATGCCCCTTCGACCTGGCAAGCACACGCACTAAATCAAATACACCACTCAATCACGTGTAATATTGTGCATGTTAAAAAAAGTGTAGATGCCACCTACCCAAAGATATTATGTTTTCTGCCAGCTCGCATCCATCAGCTCCTGGGTAACACTTTACAGTTTCTTGGCTGGCTGCCCCGAGAACGTATGTGTGGATTGGTGCTGAGATTTCAAAAGGTTTGGAAAAATGACAAAGTCAAATGCTTGCTTGGTAAGATGGAAATCTTTAAAAGAAGAAGAAAGTGTTACCCTTTTTTGCACCAGATTTGTACGCCTCCCATTCTGCTTCAGCTTCGGAAGAGGTACCGAAAAACTCACCAACACACAGCAGCAACTAAAAATAAAACGCCAGTGAAATTCACTACATGCCATTTCTTTCCAAACTTAAAAGAAGAGAAAGTTACGGGCAGACGTACATCAAATTGGCCGCTCTTTTTCTGAATGGCGTTCACCCGGTTGAATAAAGCGTTTATTCTTCCTTCAACGTCACCACATGCGAGTCTATGATCAGATCAAAACATCAAATCATGATGGTTTACAAAACACACGGGCTTATTCCAACCGTGCCGCAGTTTGTGCTGTTAATTTCGACTAAATATATGAAGTTCGGTATAAATACCAAAGTAACGTTGGGGTAAGTGCTTTTAAATAAAATGAAAACTTACACTCTCAAAGGTTTGTCTCCCATGAGGATAAATTAATGTTTCTTAATGATCCTTTAAAGTAATGATCTCTGTGTGAGAGCGCTGGCGTTAAATCGTGTGCGTCGACAAAATAAACCCGGTCAAAACAGGGAGCGTACGATGTCCGCCGCCCATTTACAAAATATCCAGAGGCATGAATGTCAGAAAATTAAGGATTATTAAAAACGATTTATTAGGATAAATAACAACAGATACCAGCTATCGGATTTGTGGACACTTATTTATATTACAAACTTAAAAGCATGTCACGTTTCTCTCCGGGCAATATACAAGGGTACAGAGTAAAGTGTACCAAATACGTCAAGTGTGCGCATAATATTCGCAATGTTTCTATAGCGGTTTGTAGTTTTATCACTTTGTAGCTTAATACACTCGGTGAAACCAGGACACGTAAAAATTGACGTAATAAAACAGATAAAATACTGTCTTTATGTGTATTTAGACCAACATTTTATTAGGAATAAAAAACATCACTGCGTAAAATTAGGGCAAGTAGGACACAACGTGACGCCACGTGAACCACAAGACCAAAACAGGAACCTATTTACGTTTAAATCTCTACATGCACATCGTGTTTTTTGTGGACTTAATTTAAACCACAATCGCAATCTTTACATACACGAATTGCTCGTACAGCAAGTGACAACAGAGCCATCGCAGATGCGCGACATTACATGAGCCGTTTGTCAAATGAAAGAAATATGAAAGAGCAGAGGGGATTATAAAGTATCATTTAGGACATGCCGACCTTCCGTGTGCTTGGGGCTGCAGTGCAGTCCTTGTTTGTAAAGGGCATGCTTGTTTTCGGATGCATATATGCATGCACATGAGCCGACACTGCGTTTGAATCTATGCGCTCAACATCGCCATATATAGGCTTTGGCACCGAAGGATGAAGCTGCGCTTTATAACAACAGCCTCTGAATAACAACAGCCTATTTCGGAGCAGCAGACATGTCATCCCCTGAGCAGATCGTAGAGATCGTAATGGATGACAAAACGTACAACGTGAGTAAAAAGAAACTGATCGAAAAGAGCGATTATTTCCGAGCGCTGTACAGCTCAGGGATGCGGGAGTCGGCGGAGGATTCGGTGCAGCTCCAGGGACTGAGCGCACCCGGGCTGGAGCTGGTGCTGGAGTTCATCAACACCTCCAAAGTTCAGGTTGCTAACGAGACACTGGAGGACCTCATCGAAACCGCATCCTTTCTGCAGGTGACGCCCATCTTAAAGCTGCTGCTGTCGGAAATCAGGCAAGAAAACTGCGTCGAGCTTTTTAAACTCTCTGAAGTGTACGGGACGCATGACTTGCGCAACGCATGCTTGAAATTTATGAGTTGCTATTATCATCCGATGCTGCGCAGGCCGGAGTTTCGGATGTTGCCGGCAGCTCTCCGGGATCAGATTAGAGATATGCGCATGAAAGGCACAGCCACTTTGGTTGCAATAGGGGATTTCACTGATACTTGCTTAGATCTGGCAAATCAGGATGAACCGTGGAACATGTTGAGGTATGACGAAGTAGAGCAACGCTGGAAACCTCTGGCCAACAATCTTCCTCCAGACATGATCAATGTAAGAGGGTATGGGTCAGCTGTGCTGGATAACTACCTGTTCATTGTTGGTGGGTACAGAATGACAAGTCAAGAGATCTCAGCTGCCCACTGCTACAACCCCTGCAAGAATGAGTGGTCTCACGTAGCACCTTTAAACCAGAAAAGGTAGTATTGTGTATAATAATAATAATGTGGTTCGCATACATGTTTTCTCTGTTCAGCTCGGCAACGGATCCAGAAGTGTTTCTGTTTTTATTTGCCTAGATCCAACTTCAAGCTCTTGGCAGTCAGTGGGAAACTCTATGCAGTTGGGGGTCATTGTTTGGGTACAGTGGAGTGCTACAGTCCTGAGCAGGACTGGTGGACGTGTGTGTCCTCTCTGCCAGACCCTCTCGCTGAATTCTCTGCCTGTGAATGTCAAGGCATGATCTACGTCATGGGCGGTTATACCTCTAGAGGTGTGTTTTTCAAACTCTGCCTCTAAACACCGAAAGCTGGGTTCATTCACAAACTCACACACATTAAAACACATACAACCAAACATACGTTACACCTTAGATTTATATAGATTTACATAAAAATAAAATCCTGTTTATCCATATGTATCATAAAAACTCTGTTTACTTTCCCAATGCACATTCCTGGTCTTATTGTGCAAGATTTACCTGTGCATGTTATTCCAAAGACAAAAAAATGTTTTTGCAAAATGGTGCAATAACTTGCTCCGCCTTCTAAATGACTTCTCAGCTGATGTCACAAAGCCCTCTTAGCTCCTCCCCTCTAACTACCTGGCTCCATTTCGGTTTGTAACGCCCACTTTTCATAAGCCAATCTATACCTGAGTAGTGTTCAATATTCTGTTACACTCAGAAATGATAAACTTGTGATGAAACGTTAAAAGAGAAGTTCTTGTACATTATTATTATTTCTTAATAATAAGAAATGATGTAGTCCACCTTTAAGAACACAAATTTCTTCCTCTCAGTCTTTCCTTCCTCCTTAATATTTGACAGATCGGAACACCAGCGTGCTGCGCTACTGCCCCGCCTCCGACACATGGTCTGTGTTCCGTTCCTGCTCTGCTCATGTGCGGAAGCAGCAGATGCTCTCAGTGGAAGACACCATCTACCTGGTGGGCGGCTACACGCATGAGCTCGATCCGGCAGAAGCGGGGCGACGGAGGCTCAGCCAGACGGAGGACATGCTGACGGTCCAGTCCTACAATGTGCAGACTGGTGAATGGCTGCAGCTTAAGGAGAACACATCCAAGTCAGGCCTGAATCTCACCTGCACGCTGCACAATGACGGTATCTACATCATGAGCAGAGACGTCAGTTTGCCCACCAGTCTGGAGCATCGTGTATTCCTCAAATACAACATATTCTCAGATGCTTGGGAGGCCTTCAGACGCTTCCCCGCCTTGGGACAGAACATGTTGCTTTGCTCTCTTTACCTGCCCAATGTCCTATGAGCTGTATCGCTCACGCTCTGGGGATCTTGAGAAGACTGCAGCCTGCTGGGAACCACAGACTCTTTGGTAGTAAACCCAGCCAATCAGAAGACTGATCAGGAACGACAGGGTGCCAATCTGAATGATCAGCCAGCACAAAGACGCTCCATACTAGAGACATTTAAATGATAACTTCAAAATAAGACGAGCAAGCCTCAATAATTAGGATCACTATCAAAGGTTCTGTTGATGTAGCCATGTATTCATTAAGCAGTTTTAACCGTAATTCCATCTGTAATATATTTACGCCGGGAGAAAGAAAGCACTAATAGAGTAAACATTCCCAACATGCACAGAATTAACTAATGCCACTGCATGTACCTGATATAACTTCACCTATATAACTACAAACACTAATATATCACCACAGACATAGTGATGCCTGCCAGCATTTATACAGATCCATATGGCCTGCAGAAGGACTTTCAGAATGAAGTGAGAACACTATAAAACAAAAGCTTAAGCTTAAACAATTTTAAAGGCTTTAAGAATGAAACATTAAGCGTACCAGGGTATATTATAATGATTATTGTTGAAAATCATTTTAGTTCAAGACTAAGTGTTGACTATTTGTGCCTGGATGGTCTGGACTTTGATCTGGACTTAAATACACTGTCAATAGTCTTAATCGAATTGTATTGAACTGTATTCCAAATATATCTGGAAGTGTCTTAAACAGTGCTGCACAAATACATAAGCTTGAACTTATCTAAGCCTGTATCAGTAACACGTTACCATAAGGTTCCATTCATTTACATTAACATTAATACATTAGCTAACATGAACTAACAATAAATAATGTATTTTTACAGCAATTAATGTTCATTTGTGTTAGTTGTAATGCAAATAATGCAAACACAGTTGTTCATTCTTGTTAGTTTTGTTGTTAACCTGGTTTTAAAAATGTTAAAACTAAAGAAGATAAAATAATACATTCTGTATAAATATTGTTAATTATTCACGTTAACTAAGGTAGTTAACTAATGTTAAGAAATGGAACCTTATTTTAAAGTGTTAAGTCTAAGCCTGACCTAAACTGCTGTGATGTATTTTTGAATTGATTTGAGTGAGAGGACCTACTGAGATTTGTTAACTTGAAAGGAAAGGAGATAGACTTTTTTGTAAAGAGTGAAAGTTTATACTTAAGCCCCCTGTACCTTTTTTATTTTAACTTTTTTTTATATGTTGAGCCTAAATGGATGATGGTTGTGTTGGATATTCCCACAGTTGCCTTGAAAATGTAAATGAGTTCAAATGTTCAGGGAAGCAAATTAAAGGCTTTATTTTACTGATTTCTTTTGTTTATGTATCTGTTGTTGCATTTATCCCATGTACATTTAAGGTATACAGTAGGTGCGTTTCTTGAGGTTTTTTTGGCTCTGATTAGTTTGCTTTTTTTTAGATAAAGATCAGAAGGGTGATTTGGGTTCTGTTATTCTTGTTATTCTTTTCTCAAAGAGGAAGTCCATAATAAGGTCATGACAGTGCACATACTGTGTAATCGGACACACTGCATCAACCTATTAAATCAGAAAAACAGCCGTGTCATCAGTACAGCAGTTAGGAGAAGATGCATCAGGTGATGTCACTGTCTGTAAATCTGACCTCGGTCCACTCCTCATCCTTTACTCACTAGTTAAATCAGAGTCAATTCTGGTTGTCAAACTGGAGACTGGGTGGATTGTTTTCATTCTGACATTTTTTCTTGGTAATGTTCCAATTTCTTTTTATTACGGTAATGTGAGAATATTCTCAATTCTCATGATAATACAGTAATAATAAACTTCTTGCCTGGACAAAATTGTCACAATTGTAGAAACAGTCAAGTATTGATAAATAATTGTTTATACACTACAAGGATGTACTTTAGCCACTTGGTGGCACTACAGCAATATACATTGTTCTGCTATGCTTTGAAAATAAACAGAACGCAACTGAATATATTATTTTAGCTTTAAAAAATTAGATCATAGAAACAAAATACAATACACCGCAACCCAACATACAATCATACTAAATATGAACCACACATACATAAGACAGACTACAAAAAGCAATGATTGTTTAGACTGTATCACGGTGACCTCCTTTAAAATAGCCAGCAGCGTGGTTTGTACTGGTTGGGAATGGGGGGATTGAATTTTCTCTTTTGCGCCATGTGGCCAGATGATAACATCTCTAGCAAATCTGAGCAGAGGAAACGGGCCCTCGGATGTCTGTTTAATGTGTCACGGCTGTGGTGAACAGACACTTTGAAGTATCAAGCTATCTGAGGTCCCAGGTGCAAAGAAGCAGAAAAACCTCAGCAGACCCCAGCATGCTCTCTCTTAATGGCATCAAATGCAGTTAAACAAATCATGTATCTATTATGTTTAATGCATATACAATAGCACAAACTAATTACTTTCATCCTTTATACGTTCTTACCTTATTAGGGGCACCGACATCTTTATTTGATTCTATTTTTCCACACACACATAGAGTCATCCATCCTGAGGTTCACTAGCTCCTGTCATGCCCAGATCCATGTCTGGCCCAGCATCAGCTCCACACCTGTGTTCCATCTGTCATCACAGTGTCTCATCCAATGCCCATCATAACCAGAGTCCATCATGCACTACCTGCATCCTTTCTGATGCCTATCAGCATACAGCTTTCCTGTAGCTTAACTGATAAAGCAATGACAAGGTCACAGATTCGATTCCCAGGATATTCATATACTGAGAAAATGCATAGCTTGAAAGGAGGTATGACAAAATTCTAATATCATTATAATTAATATTATTAGATTACATCTGGATTGGATGACATCTGTTCAAATGATCATCCATTAATATATGTATGCTTTGTATAAATTGTTTAAATGCATGCCAGCCTACGGTGATGAGCTTGCCCAGAGTCTTGGTTCCTCTCAAGGTTTCTACTACTTAAATCTTAAAGTTTTGAGAGTTCTTCTATTTAAGCTAAACATCTTGTCCACTGTAGAATTTGTAACAATGCTTTGTTTTGAAATAATATATATTTTTTAAAAATGATAAAGTAATTGAATTAAAAAATGAACAGAATGTAAATTCCACAGCAAAACATTTCTTTTGACACTGCAGTTAGAAGAACTTAGAAGAACCCACAATGCAACCAAACTCAAAGAACTTCTCATACTTTAGTGGGGCAGTTGTAGTTTTGAGATCCTAAGCACAGGAAGAAGAAAAGAGACACCCTACTGTTTCAGTGACCACTGGCACAGTGTCCTGGATTATCAGTACAAGTACATAAGAAAGCCTATTACAGATTTGGCAAGCACCGGTAAATGTGGGATTGTTACTCATGTTGTTACTGCATGTGTATGTGAGTGGGAAATCACGAGAGTAAAACCATTCACAGTATTTCAGATAAATACTCGTCCTCCCAAACAAATGAATGTTACAAACTTAAAGATGTCACTTCGTAGTGCTAATGTAAGAGCAGAAAAGCAAAAGATGGTAAAGGTTGCAAAGAGAGGAGGTGGGTGGAGAAAGAAAGAGAGGTGGAGAGAGAGAGACAGGGAGAGAGAATGGGAGGGGAGATAGAATACAAGAACCAGAAAGACAGAGATGAGGACACATTCAGCCTCTGCAGCAAGGACAGAGCAAACACAAACCAGCTGAAGCTCTCTACAATCACACATGCTTTGCCATGACAACCATGTCAATCACTGCTCTGGACTGACAGGTGTCAATCAACAGGAGAAGATTATTAGGATCACCTGCTGCAGGAGACATTATACTATAACAGCGGACTAAAAAGGAGCTTATAAAACTTTGGTTTCCTTGACATTTTAATCCAGGTAGAAAATTTCTGATTTTTTGATCTTTCAAATTCCTGCATGTGTTCATGAATGCGCTTTAGAGGGAGCGTTTGCGAGATCGTCTTGCTGTGTATCAGGGTCACGGTTTTGCTTGTTCTCATCCATCAGTGCCACAGCAAGCTTCAGTAGAACCCGTGTCAGAGTTTAATTAGAAGACGTTCTGTTTATTTAACCTTTCCATCTCTAAAGATCATGAGTCAGGGAAAGAAAGAGTTAGAGATGAGGGACAAAGCCATCATGCACCAGCAAAGGAGACTGAAGCAGGCCACCCAGTTCACGCACAAAGACTCTGCAGACCTTCTGCCCCTGGATGGCCTGAAGAGGCTCGGCACCTCCAAAGACCTGGTGAGTGGCTGTTTGGTTCTTCCAGGAAATGTTGGCGACAGCTAGGGAATTATGTATGTAAATGTTATGTGCGTCTTTGTGAAAACACATATATTTATATTTGCAAATGAGTATGCCGGTTTG